>PISX010006125.1:0-100541 GCA_004024625.1 Mellivora capensis
CCCATCCCCAAATATTTCTAACCCATTCATTTCTTACTTCTCCCATGCCTGCCACCTCCTGCCTTGAGCATATGGGGACCCTCCTTAGTCACCAGTTCCTACCCGGGCCCTCCCCACTTGGCTCTCCACGCTATGGCCCAGAGGGATCTGAGGAAGGAGGGAGGGATGCTTCCCTGCTCAGAACCTGCAGGGGATTCTGTCCACACATAGAACCCCTCTACCACCACCCCCGTGGTCAGTGCACATGTGCATACACACTGGGAGCAGGCAGAGAGCAGGTGCCCCCCGGGGGTTCCTCGACGTTTGGAGAACACCCAGCCTGTTTTGGCCCCGAGCGTGCAGCACAGTGGGGCGTCTTGCTGTGGGTAGATGTCATCAGACTTGGCCCACTGGCAGCTGCTGTGGGCTCAGGGGGTGAGGAGTAGCTGCCAATTGTATTTATTCTGGGAAGCCTACTCTGGCCACTGGGAAGAGAGGGGCTTGGGGGCCCGGCGTGGACGTGGGGAGGTCTGTCAAGAGACCAGAGACAAGGTGATGCCCGTGGAGGGCTGAGCACAGAGCCATCTCCACACTCCACGACTTTGGTCCCCTCAGATAAGAGAGGGGCTCAGCCCAGCAACAGGTATTCTGAAGAAAAGACTGCTGGGACCCAGCCATAGCCTCCTCGGGCTCTCCCAGGCCCACTGCTCCTGGCCTGCCTTCCCCAGTCAGGCTTTGCATATCAGGTGACAGACATACAACTGGGCTTAAGTTCCAAGGGACATGTATTGGCTCAGGTGAGCATCAGTTGAGTGTGTGTGTATCTTAGGCATAGCATGGCCATTGGGCCCTGGAGCTCTCTCCCTAGGCGTGGGCTCTGCTGGTTACCAGTTGGGTCACACCCACACAGGCCTTCTAAGTGGTGGCCTCAGCAGCTCCAGGAACTTCCTTCCCAACAGTTCCAAGAAAATTTCCAGAATTGAGCCTCAGTGGGATGAGCTCATCATGTGGCCCCATTGGACCAGTCACTGTGGCCTTGAGGTAGAATGTGGCAGTTGGCAGGTGGGTATTAGGGACCCCTCCGGAGCTAGGGGTGGCATTAGGAAACCCACGTGTGGTTACCAAAATAAGCAAGCCTGGATGCAGGGCAGGCAAGACCTGCTGGACCCTAACTGCTTCTCTGTGTGCGCAGATGATGTCCCAAGCATAGGATTCTCTCCAGGGCTGTGGCCTCTGGAAGAGTCATCTCTGTCACCATCATAGCAAGCGCCAGGGAAACTTCAGCTTGCTTGAGAATACACAGTCAATAGATGCCAGCACCAAGGGGTCAGTGGAGGCAAGGACTGAAATTAAAGTTATAAAGAACCAAATAGATATTTTATAGTTTCTTTAAAAATACAATAATTGGATTAAAAGGGATAAAAGATGGCTCCATGGCAGAACAGGAGGGAAAGAGGAAAGAATCAGTGAACTTAAAGATAGAACAATAGAAATTACCCAGTCCAAAAAAACACAGAGAGAGAGAGAGAGAGAGTAGATTGGGGTGGGAGCTCAGAACCTCAGGAATCTGCATAAAATAACGAAAGAGCTCACATTTGTGTCATCAAAATCCCATAAGGAGAGGAGACAAGGAGGTGTGGTGGTGAGACTGAAAAAAAAAATCGTTAAATAATGGCTGTAAAGCTCCCAAATTTGGCAGAAGACATAAAGTTACAAATTCAAGAAGCTGAACAAACCTCAAGTGGTATGAACCCAAAGAAACCTCTCCCAAGGCCCATCATCAGCAACCTTCCAAAAACTGAAGACAAGAATCCTTGAAAGCAGAAACAGAGAAAATACACCTTACTGTCAAGGCCAAATAGTTTGCATATGGAGGATTCCTCACCAAAAACCCTGGAGGCCAGAAGGACATGGAAGGACATTTTTAAGGCCTGAAGAGAACTGCCATCTGTGAACTCCATAGCTTGTGAAAATGCCATTCAAGAATGAGAAGTCAAGACACTCTCACATGAAGGAAAAGCAAGAAAATGTGTTACCAGCAGGCCTTCTGTGAAAGAAGCCATCTAAATAGAAAGAAAATGATAGAAGGAGGATTCTTGGAGCATCAGGAAGGAAGAAAGGACAATGGACTTCTCTGTAGCTTATGAATTACACTGGATTGTTGAAGCAAAAATTATACCAGTGTCTTGTGTCCCAGAGTAGTTAGAGGGAGCATCTCAGTAATTACATTATAAATGGTGGAGGGGAACAGGCTGTAAGGACAGGAAAGATTCCTGCACGTCCCACAAACTGGTAAAAACCAGAACGCTGTAGTAAGAACGTATATAGAATGTAATCCTTAGAGCGACCACTACAAATCTATGCAAAAAATACACTCAAACACACTATAGATAATCAAAATGGAATTCTAAAATGTGTTCAAGCAACCCACAGGAGGGCAGAAAAAAAGAAAATTGAAAGAAAAAAAAAAAAAACCACAGGTTACAAACAAAACGGGTAAAATGGCAGACTTAAGCCGTAACAGAAAATGCAAATAATATGATTCCATTTATGTAACATTTTTGAAGTGACAAAATTATAGAAATGGAGAACGGATGAAAGTCCGGCCAGGTGGAGGGTTGTGACTGGAAGGGGAAGCAGGAAGGGATCTTTACGGGGAGGGACAGGTGTGTATCTTAGTCTCAGCCTTAGTTACCCAGGACACAGAACTGGACACATACATCGTTGGCAATGTCACTGTCCTGGTTTCCGTATTGTCTTACAGTTACAGAAGACATAACCTCTGGGGCAAGGTACGAGAAGGTACGTGGGACCTCACTGTACTATCTTTCCAACTTCCTGAGAAGTTATCGTTATTGCAGATCATAATTATTTCAAAAGAAAAAGTAAAGAGGCGCCTCGGTGGCTCGTTTGGTTAAGCGTCCGACTCTTGATCTCAGCTCGATCTTGCTCTCAGGGTTGTGGGTTGAAGCCCTGCACTGGGCTCTGTGCTGGGTGTGAAGCCTACTTAAAAAGACAAAAAACAAACAAACAAGCAAACAAACAAACAAAAAAAACCCACTCCAAAACCGAAAAAAGAAAGAAGAAGTGAAAAAACACAACCACCCTTGGCTGTTGGTTTTACCCCAGGGCCAGCTCTGATGCTTGCACAACTTTGTGGAGCAGAGCCTGTTCCCTGTGGCCTCCTTTATTTACACCCTGTGGCTGGGGAAGGTTGGACCAGGTGGGGTTGGGTTGGGGGGACACACAGAAGGGTGCTTCTATCTGGGCCCCACACTGGGCTCAGCCCAGACTTCACCTACAACAGAGGCCACTGAGGAAATTCTAGGGACGCCCTGCCACACCCTCTCCTGACCTTGTCTCCTCATTCCCCAGGCCGCAGAGTTCATGTTGACTCTTTGGAGAAACTCCTGATTCCCCGATTTAAAATGCCCCCCAAGTCACATCCTCCAGTGAGGTTCATTATATCACTAATTCCCCTGATGTTTTCTAAGTTGCTTATTTTCATCCGGCCCCCCACGCTGCCCCACCAAATGGAAGTCCCATAACGACTGGGCTTCATCTTTCTCTTCCTTTTCCTTCACTTCCCTTCCTTTCCCTTCCCTTCCCTACCTTCTTTCTTTCTTTCAGATTTATTTATTTGGCGGGAGGAGGAGAGAGAGAGAGGGCACACGTGAGCGAGGGGAGGGCCAGAGAAAGAGGATCCCAAGCAGACTCAGTTCTGGAGCGTGGAGTCCGACCCTGGCTCTATCCCATGACCCATGAGATCATGACCCCAGCTGAAACCAAGAGTCAGATGCCCAAAGGACTGAGCCCCAGGTGTGGGGCCTCATCTTTCTTATAAGGAGTACACAAGGCCAACATTCTATAAGGGTTTGTGGGATGTATTCACCATCTGTTGCTGTAACAAGTCACCCTAAAATCGAATGGCTTAAAACAGCAACTGTTCATTCCCTCGTGGTTTCTGTGGGGAATTTAGAGGCTATGGCAGGGAAGGTGGGACTCTGCCCCATGGTGTCTGAGGGCCTAACTGGGAGACATCTTCTCCTGGCCATTGGATCCCAGACCTGTCTCCAGAGAGCCCTTTCAGAACCGCCAGGCCGTGCCTCAGCCCACGCACGCCTCTGTGGCCTCTGTGTCCTGGGGATGCGGTCAGGGTCACAGGTGGTAGGTGGGGATGAGAAGAGAGTTGGAATTTCTGGGCAGTCTTTTGACCTAAACTTCTGAGACATCCCTCTTGGCAAAACCCTCCCCTCAGAGGAATGGCCCCATCACAGCTGGGGCTCCACCCAAAAGAGTGCAAGCTTTGGGGGCCCAGTCCACTCCTGTGTCACAGGGCTCTGTGTCTATCTCTCGGTGCCTTTCCTGGGTCCTGGGGCAAAGGGTAGCAGCTCCCAGGGCCACTGTGAGGACTGGAGAAAACATATGGGGATCCCCAGGCAGAGAGCTCTCCCTGAGGCACCTTGCTCAACCCTCACCACCACCAGGCAGGGAGGGGCTGTGACTGCCTCCGTTCTGCAGCTGAGGAAGCTGGAACAGAGAAGTGACGTGACATATCCCAGGGGACGTGCTGAGCATGCTGCAGCAGTCCCTTCTCTTGACCTCTGCACACCAGGCCTCTGCAGCAGCCCTGGCCATACTACTTGCCCCCTCCATCCCCTCTCTTCCTGTTGCTCCATGCTTTGTCATAGGGAATCTTTGTGATTTCCCTAATTCACCACGAGCTTTGCACATGATGCTTATGCCTGCTGTCCCCATGAAGTCATCATGCTGACCTTACCCAGCTACCCCCAGCACAGGCTCCTCCTCCTCTGGGAAGGCCACCTTAAAGCACCCACCCACCAGCCTGGTCTGGAGAAGCCCTGGGCTTATGGGCCCTAGACCTCAGCACGACATCACTAGACATAAACAATGGACAAAACCAGATCTGACAAATGTCTAGCTTTGCTTCATCCAAAGGGACATTCACTGACTTGCTTCTCTGTAAGGCCCAAAGAGGTCTGTAGCTTCAGGCATGGCTGGATCCAGGGGTTCAATGACATCAGCGGGCATCTAATTCTTGGCTCTGCCTTACTCTGTTTGCGTTCTCAGGTATGCTCTCCCAACCAGTTGGCCAAGATGACCCTGGCAAATTACTGGACCTATTGGGGGTCACAAGACTGACTGCTCACTCTCCCCTGCACATTGTAAACTGAGGGTGGGATGTGGGGGGCAGGGGAGTGGTTGGACGAGGATAACCTCTCCAATGCAGCAGCTGCTGATGCCTCTAGCAGCCTTTACCTTTCACGAGGTCTTTTTTTTTTTAAATAATTCAAAGAGGACTTTTAATTATTAAAATATATGCTCATGGTTTGAAAAAAAGAATCCCAGAAGTGCACAAAAGGATACACAATGAAAAGTCAGTCTCCCTCTGGAGCACCCAACTCTGGCTCTGGGAGAAAAACTGTTACCAGTTTCCCTGTGTCCTGGCAGAGACATCTTACACTGTAAAAGCAAATGCAAACACCCATGAATATTCTAGCCTCTCTGTTTTCTCAAAAGAGACAAACTATACACCCAGCTCTGAACCTTCTTTGTTTTTTTATTTTTTTTCTTTCCTCTTACAGATTTGTGGAAATTATTCCACAAGGGCTATCTAGAGATGCCTTCCTCTCCCTCTTTAACTTCCCACAAATGGAATCATCTAGCACTCTCGCAGCACACCCTGGGGTGCCCCTCAGTTAGTCACACTTTTGTGTACTCCTTCCCCTCCAGTGTATGACTTGCTTCTAGGACAGAGCAAAGGTGAAGGGTTGTCTTTTTCGTGATTTTATTAGGCCCTATAAGAAACTCCTTGCTGGCTTTGAAGAAGTGAGAACACGTTGAGGGAGGGCCTGTGACAGTCACAAGCTAGGAGATGGCCTCCAGCCTCCAGCCACAGGGAATGAAATCTGCCAACAGCCAGGTGAGCTTGGTGGGAGCCCAGCCTGACCATACCTTGACTGTGGCCTCGTGAGAGGGGACCAGCTCAGCTGTGCCGGGGCTCCTGACCCAGGGACATGTGAGAAGGCGTGCAGCTAGCCACAAACTGCTACGTTGGTGGTAATTGGGGCGCCTGGGTGGCTCAGTGGGTTAAGCCTCTGCCTTCGGCTCAGGTCATGATCTCAGAGTCCTGGGATCGAGCCCCGCATCAGGCTCTCTGCTCAGCGGGGAGCCTGCTTCCCTTCCTCTCTTGCTCGGCCTACCTGTGATCTCTGTCTGTCAAATAAGTAAATAAAATCTTAAAAAAAAAAACCTGCTACGTTGGTGGTAATTTGTTAGGAAGCTAAGAGCAGTGTTTGCTCCTCGCCCAGCCCGTCTCCCTCCAGACGTCTGTGAAATTCATCCGTATCCTTATGGGGAGCTCTAGTTCTTTTTCATTGTTGGGCAGTATTCCGTATGATTAAACTATACCCTGCCCTTCCTACTGTCCATGGGCATTTGGACTCCTTTAACTCTTTGGCTGCTATGAATAAAACAGCCTGAACCTCTATCCAGGTACCATTTAGAGTGCACACGTATTCAGCCTCCTGAATAGCCACCTAGGAGTAAACCTGCTGCATGGATGTTTAGCTTCATAAGAAAGGGCCAAACCGTTTTCCAAAGGGGTTTAAATACTTCACATGCCTGGTAGCAGTGTCCGTGGGTCCCAGCGGTTGCTCATGCTCACCAACACCTGGTAGCGTCCATCCTCCCGCTTTTGGCCTTTGGATGGGTGTGCAGAGGTTTTGTTTTGTGGTTTTCCCTTGCATTTCCCTGATGAGTCATAAGGATGTGGGGCATTTTTTCATATGTTTGCCTTCCCTGAGAGGTTCCTGATATTACTTTGTCAGCTCTAGAGCAATTTATTATCTGCCCATAAACCCTAACCTGGAGATGCAGGGAAGGAGAAACTCTCTTCACAAGGTCAGGCTCACCGCTCCAATCATGAAACCCCAAAACGAAGGTGACACAGAGGGGAATAGTGCTAAGAGATCAAAGGATAGAGAACAGGTCCTGGTCCCTGTGTGTAAGCTCTCAGATCCAGCCAGGCCTGAAGCTTCCTTCCGCACTTCCCAATCACATGAGCCAACACACTCTTCTTCTTCTTCTTTTTTTTTTTTTAGGAGGTAACTACTCTTTTTTTAAAATTTCATTTCTTTTCAGCATAACAGAATTCATAGTTTTTGCACCACATCCAGTGCTCCATGCAATGCGTGCCCTCCATAATACCCACCACCTGGCTCCCCCAACCTCCCACCCCCCGCCCCTTCAAAACCCTCAGGTGGTTTTTCAGAGTCCATAGTCTCTCATGGTTCATCTCCCCCCCAATTTCCCTCAACTCCCTTCTCCTCTCCATCTCTCCATGTCCTCCGCCAACACATTCTTCTTGCTGAAGTCAGTTTGAGCTATGGTTTTGTCACTTGTGAGGAAGGAAGGGGTCCTAACTGCTGCAGGGGCTGAGGCGGCTCCAGTCTGGGTTCCAGTCTGCCCGGACTCTGGCTCTCAGGGACAATGGCATTCTTGAGGCCAGCCAAGCTTCCAAAGTGGGGTGGGGTGGGGGGTAAGTGGGGGCTCTGGATTCCAAGTGTTCCACTAGCCCTCCCTGCTGTGGTGTGCACCCCGCTTCATTATTGAGTGTGTTTTGAGGCTGAATAACCATGTAATTGGTTTATCTGTTCCATAGTCGAATTTCAGCAAATATGTTTTTCATAATTAGGTGATGTTTATTTAACGGGAATAACCAGCCCATTAAATTTAATGAGGCAGGTTATCAGGTATGAAGTGGAAGTGTTTTTCCTTAAGAGCAACCTGGATTTGGCTGTTCCTGGGGGGGCCGGGGAGATGCAGGCAGCTGCCCTGTCTGGGTGTGGGAAGCCCCAGGGAGTGGGGGCTAGAGGTGTGTCCTATCCTCACAGGAAACAGGAACCCCCCACTCCTGGTGCTCCCAGCCCCCATACTTTTCCTCCATTGCATAGCATCCTCTATCACTGATTTTCTCTTCCCTATCTCCCTACCTCCAGATCTCCAAGCTCTGGAGGGCAGGGTTTCCCCTCCCCCTCCCCCTCATTGCTGTATCTCCAGTGTCTCGAACAGTGCCTGCACATGGTAGGCATTCAATGCCAACACTGGCTGTGCAAAATAGAAATAACTAAGGGAGACCCCTCCTGCCACTGTCTCTGGGGGTGTCCCTCCTGGCACACTTTGGGCCCTCCCTGTCTCACTACCGGAATCTCCTTTTTAGCAGGCTTTGTTCCCCTCACTGCCCCTGCTTGGCAGGTGGCAAAAGCACTTTATTCAAGAAGATCCAGACTTTGCCAAAGGGCCAACCACTGGGCCCAAAAGCCCACGAGAAGAGATGGCCGTGTGCCGCCCTGACCCGAAGGTCCAGGCTGTGGAGGGCATACTGCCAGATGCATTTGGGAGGGCATCGAACCTGGGGACTAGAAAATGTTCAGGTCAGTAGAGAACAATGGGAAACACAGTCTGATTAAAAAACAAAACACATATTATTTTCATCCAAAGAATGGGTTCACACTGTAATATACTAATTTCTTAAAAGAGAGTGCATAGAGCTCCATGTTGATATATTCCATACCGCCATTCTTAGCGGCTACAGTCCTGTCTTACGGATAGCATATTTTACTTAAAGCACACACCCCCTGTTGTTGGACATTTAGCTTTTTTCCCAGTATTTTGCCATTGCTATAAATACTACAGTAAACAAAGCAGTGGCTTCACCTGGCCAACGCTGGCTCAGTCCTTAGACTAGGACTTAAGCCTCCTCAGTGAAGCCCTCCCTCACCCCACAGCCTGAGCACCCTGAGCTCAGAGCTCCCGGGGGGCTCTCCCTAGGGGCCTCATCACAAGTGACCTCTGATGTCTTTCGGAATTATGACATGACTCCTACTACCTCCTCCTGCTAGACCAGAAGCCCGTGGGGGCAAGGAGCAGACATTGCCATTGTTTTCACAGTACCTAGGATATGATAACATGAACAATGTTAACTCTTTGGGTTTCTCTAGAAGCCCATTCTGAGGCAGAGATGAGCCTACAGGATGTTTCTGCGATGTGTCTTTGGGGTCAACACTTCTGGGTAAGGGGAAGAGGCGGAGGGCAGGACTAGCAGGGCTAGTGAGGCCATGGCCATGCCCACCTCTCAGGTCAGAACCCTCTGCCAGCTTGCTCCAGCTTGGGGCATGGGAGCTGTGCCTCTACACCCACCCCATCAGGCAGTAATTGGATACATCTCCCGGGCTGTTGGGGTGTGACTCAGGTGAGGTGGCTCCCTAGCAAAGGTGCTGTCCAGAGGGAGAGGACTCGGGGGCGAGGGCTGTCTGCCCACAGCTGACCCTAAAGGGGATCTGGGTCCTCTGCCCTCACATTGAGAGAGCACTAACCACGGGACACCTGTCATCACAACCCCCTTAGAGGATGGCGTCTATGACTGTCTTCCTTTTACAGACGAGGACACGGAGGCCTAGGGCTTAGGAGCTGCTGACCAGGGGCTTGGAGCAGGTGCTGGGTCTGTCCGGCCCCAAGGCCAGGCCCTGAATCTCCACATTATGCTGCGGAGCGGGTGCCCCAGAGGCTGTGCAAAGGCAAACATCCTAGGACGCAGTGCCTATTTCCACGCTGGGTTCCTGGCTACTCACCCTTAGAGCCATTGATCTAGGCTCACCAGGTGGAGGGCGTGCGAGCTCCCCGTCATCGGTGATGGCTGTGGATCGGGCTCTCCCCGCTTCCCGCTTCTCGTTCTCTCAGTCCTGCTCCATCTACCTTGCCAGGTCAGATGCACGCCCATTTTAGGACTTCCAAGTCTTCCCGCCTGCCATCCCTGCTAGTGTTTGAAGCGTCCGGCTCTGTTGCTCCTTCACTCCTTGTCCCAAAGTCTAGGCTGATGGTGACACAGCCGTTGCAGCCTTCCCAGAGTTTGCTGATATGCTTCTGTTTCTGCGCTTCTGCTTTCAACTAGCCCGTGCCCTTATGCAGGTGAGATCTCTTGTAAACAACACACGGGGTGGGGGGGGTAGGGGTATGGGAGGAGTGGGTTTTGTTTTTGTTTTTTGGTGAATTTGCACACTTTAAAAGGCCTCTGATGGGGACGCCTGGGTGGCTCAGTTGGTTAAGCGGCTGCCTTCGGCTCAGGTCATGATCCCAGCGTCCTGGGATCGAGTCCCACATCGGGCTCCTTGCTCAGCAGGGAGCCTGCTTCTCCCTCTGCCTCTGCCTGCCACTCTGTCTGCCTGTGCTCTCTCTCCCTCTCTCTCTGACAAATAAATAAATTAAAAAAAATCTTAAAATAAAATAAAATAAAATAAAAGGCCTCTGATGCATTTCACCAAATGTGTCCCCCAGAGAGGTCATGTGAGCTGCCTTTTCCGGCAATGGCCTCAGTGGAGGGCCCTCTCCACATCCGCGGTGACACTCTGCCTTTCCTATGTCCGGGGTACATTGGACATTTCTTCCATGCCCTGCTCTCACTCCCACCTCAGCCACCTGGAACGGCCTGGGATGTTTGCAGCGATCCCTGTACCCACTCGCGGGTGGATGAGGTGGTGGCGTGTGGCTGAGACAGGGCAGGCGAATGAATGAGCACCTTACAAGAGATCCTGCCCTGGGGCTCACAGCTGCCTTGGCATTGCTGGGCCTCTCCACGTCAGTAATGACGTTGGAAGAAATGGACTCTAGCCATTTCTTTTGCCAGGGTCCACACTCCCATCTGGGGGGCCAAACAAGGGAAAAGGTGCAGGATTGGCCCCTTCAGCTAAGTCCCTAGGGCAAGGTAGAGTTAAGCCTCTAGACGGAAGTCCCTGGACCTGGCCCAGCACACAGTCAGGACCCCTGCTCCAGAAAAAGGTAGCATTAGCACTGTGTACTGTGTACTCTTGGACACGTTACTCCCACTTTCTGTGCCGTGGTTTCCTCATCTGCAAAGCTGGGGCGGCAATGGCCCTACCCCACAGAGCTAGCATCTACAAAGGGCGTGAGAGAGGACCCAGCACGTGGGGAATGCCCAACAGGGCTCACAGGAGCCTCTGGAACTCCTCTGGAAGCCATCCATCACATGCCAGTTGAAGCTATACGCATGCACGGGTATATGTACATACCCATCTGTACCCACAACGCATGCCCACCTGAGGAGAGGCACACGTGCTCGCTCAGCAGCCCCAGTCATGCTGAAGCCGTTTTGGTGGGCTGGGGCCGTGCCTCGCCTTCCACTTCCAGCTAGGTTCAGCTAAGGGAAGCACGAGTGAGGCTGGCGGGTGGGAGGAGAGGAGAGGCCACAAGCAGCCACCACCTGTATAGCTGTGACCCTTCAGTGGCTCCAGCTCGAGTGAGCAGGGTCCCTGTGCTGTCAGCCTCCACTGGGTCACCCTGCCTCTTCCCTTGGTCCCTACGGCCCTGGGTGATGTGAACTTCCCGCCGTTGGCTAATTTCTGGACTGTCATACCATTCTGCTTGGGTTTTCAGCTTCTCTGTCTTCTTTGTGGTCAATTTCCTGTATACGGCTCCTAATGTTTAAATCATGGGAGTGCTTTTGGGTTTCCTGGTTGGACCCCGGAAGTCACAGCTAACACCATATTTAATCCCCTAGCAACCAGGTAGGATGGGTATTAACATTCCCTTTTCAACAGCCGCATGGCTGGGACCTGAGCCCAGGAATGTCTGCCTCCGGGTCCACACAGTGTTGGACACACCCCTTACCCATATGGCCACATGGAAGGGCTGGGATGCGGGTCCACACAGGAGACACACAAACGCGTGCACGCACACACATGCACAGAGAGCCTGCGGCTCGGGCACACGCCTCTCCCCTTCACACCTCAACACAGTGATACAGTGGTTCTGAACAAATACCCATTAGTCTCCAGTCGTAGGGAAGAGGTGGGGATCTGAGAAGAGAACCTAGGTTCTGACTCAGGGGAAGTCGGGGAAACGGGCTGAGATCCAGGTGGAGAGAGCCCGGGAGAATTAGCAGGTGGTGAGCGTGGCGGCTGCCTGTGCAAACACAGCACACATGTATAGCCCGTTGCATATACACAAGTGTGCACAGACACAAAGGCATCTGTATACACACACACAGATGGGCAGATGCACACAGACCTGTGCACACACAGGAAAGCACCTATACACTTATGCACAGGTACACACAGACCTGTGCAGACACACGTGTACATACACGTGCATACACGTGCGCGCATCTATATACACACGTGCACACACAAAGGCACACATACACATGCACGGATGGCTGCCCTCAGTGGACTCCTGGGTAGGAGGACGGAGTCGGAGAGATATTCCTGTGGGACTGGGAAGCTGGGCAAAGCCGTGGGTGCCAGAGGCTTCTGAAGGAGTCTGGGAAGGTCCTCAGCAGCTTCCAGCTGAAGGACGGCTCTGATGTCACTTCAAGTCAACAGTACAGGTGACCTGTGACCCTGCTCCTCCCATGCTGGCCTTACAAAGGGCCAGCCCTTCCGTGGGCTGCTGTAGGAGGCTGGAAGGAGGTTGGGGCAAGGGTCCCCTGCCACCTAGTGGGGCCATTCACCTCAGTGTGCCCTCTGAATGCCTCCTTGTGTGTCTTGGCAAGCTGACCCAGAACTTGGAGAGAGGGCATCTCCCAAAGCTCTTTCCCTCTCAGCCAATATGTGGCTTGGCTGAATAAAGCTGCCTTGTGCTACCTGCCCAGACAGCCGGACACTGCCAAGCCCCAGCTGCAACTTTAGCTTTGTGTGTGGGAATTCAGGGATGAGCAGAGACACCTGGGCTGCAAGGCCCGAGTCAAGATCCAGGCTCTCAGCTCCAGATGGCTAGAGGCTCTCCAAAGGAACTTTGACAGGAAATCCAAGGTCACCAGCAGAGCAGTGAGTGGATCAGAAGCCCCGCCCAAACTCCTCTGGCTGCCTCCCTCACACAGCACTGGGCCAGGCTGGGTGCAACTGGGGTGTGGCCAAGGCGCCTCAGCAGGGATCCTGTCGAAGGTCAAGGACTGGCGGGCTGGTGTGTGGACACCCACTGAGCAGAGCCATCCCAAACCCCACTGTCCTCTGCGCTTCTCAGTCCCTGCATCCCTCATTTCAGCCCCTAGAATCACCAGCACCTAAGCCAGAGATCTGGAGGTCATGCTTGATCCTCCCCTACAGCACCCTAATGCTAATTTCAGCTCCTAAGCCTCACCTCTGTCTGTCCCATGACCTGGCCCACCAGTCTCCCATTTAAAATGCCCTTAAGTGCCCACAGGGCTCTCCTTGGCACTCAGTCTAGCCCCACTTGATCCCACCCTCACTGAGAGCCACCTCGGTGGCCTCAGAGGGACCCCCCAATGCCATGGCCTGGCATCCCGGCTACCCCACCCAGCCCCCACTCTGCTCTCTGCAAAGCCCAGCTGTTCATGCTCTGTGTCCCCTGAGCCGGGCATCTAGGGTCTCACTCACCCAGCCTCTGGCTTGCCCAGCAAGTCCTCCATTCGGCTTCGACACTGGAGCTCAGACAGAACCTCTGTCGGGAAGCTGGCCTGTTTGCTCTGTTCCATCCCTAGAAAGAACTGCATTCCCTTCATTGCATCTCATACTTGCTTCTAGCCGGCCTTTTGCTGGTGCAGCATAATCGTGGGTTTCCACATCTGTGTCCCCTGCTAGGCTGGGTGCTCCCCAAGGGAAACAGCCTGTTTTATGCAGCCTGCATTGCTGTGGTCCAGCCCAGGTACGTACAGAGAGGAGGCAGCAGTGGCTGTCTGCCAGCCGAGAGAATGACTGAAAACAAAGACATTCGATTTATTTGTTTTTGGACAGTGGCACATACTCTATTTTTCACACATGTGGCAGCCCCAAGCACAGAGGCATCCATAGGCACCCAGGAAAAAATGGCCGTGGCTTAGGGGGCTTAGGGGTTATGTGGTCCCATAACCGGTTCCTTCTTCAGGGCTCCAAGTCACCGCCAGGGCCAGGATTGAGGGCCACTCCTCACCCCTACAAAGGAGAACAAGTCACAGTTCAGTCACTGCTCACTCTGCTGGGACCCCATGCATCCCCCAGGCCTCAGCTCCAAGAGGGCCCCTGGCTCCTGGGATGCTCCATCAGTGTCACTGCTCAATGGAAGGAGTGCTCCCCAGCCGGTCCCTGAGACCTGGGACTGGCTCTCTTCACCTCCGTGCCTGGCGCCCACCCAACGCACACCTGCATCGGCCCGCTGACATCGACCCCGTATCCATCTGACCTCCCTGCCTCGCCTTACAGAGGGGCAGGCCTCAGCCCAATGCTGCCTTGCCTCACCAACATCTCCCCTGTTATCTCACTTAACCACTCAGAGTTTTCTAAGTGAAGTCAGTCAGAGAGAGTGCTCTGGTGTGCGAGAGCCCTCACAATCAGGCTGTTTCTTGCTGGAAACCTGCCTCCAAAGCGCTGCCCACGTCCACACACATGTACACGTCCCTGGGCTTGGAAGGCACCACCCAGGTGCTGGCAGGGGCTCTGGGGAGGTGCTTCCCACCCCAGGCTTCCAACCAGGTGGGCCTCTGTCTGCCAGAGAAGAGGCTTCCTGCCACCTGGGGCTTCTAGAAGCACATCCCTATCAGAGATGCTCAAGGCCCCATCCCTGGCTCCACCAGGAGGCTTCTGAGGCAGAAGTTGGCAGAGGGCAGCAACACTTGGTGCATCTCAGCACAGGGCGCAATGTGTGTGTCTGGGCACCGAGGCCCTGCGGGAGCGGGGGAGTGCGCTTCTTCCGAGGGAACGCTGCACATGCAGCGGGAGCAGGGCTGGCCTCGGCTGCTGCCAGTTGCTCGGTCTCCAATTTAGGCTTTAATAACGCTGGGGGATGGGGGCTGGGGGCCGGGGAGGAGGAAGCCAGGCCTGGCAGTGCCCCAGAGCCTCTCTCAGGCGTGCTAGAGCTACAGAGAACACACTGGAGTTAAATGCAATCTGTCTTCCTTCATAATCACATTTTTGCCTCAGTGCAATGAAGATATATTGGTGAGATGTGTTTGTTAAAGATATACTCTGCTGGGGGAGGGGCTGAAAACTCTGGGGCCATGGGGCCTGAAGGAAGAAGAGAGGGAGGGCGGTCAGGGGCTGGGGGGTGCCAGAGTGCTCTGTGGGGAATCAAGGGGGTGCCACGGCAGGACCCCAAGTCTCTTGCTCAGTAGAAAGTTAGGTGCATGTTGTGCAAGCCTGGGCGATGGCCTGCGGATCCCAGCAGGGCAAGGGTTCCCGTGCAAGCCTTCACACGCACCTTGGTAGATATAAAGGGGCGTGGGAGGGCCACTTGTTTCCACAGCCACGTGGTACAGTGCAGGGCGACTGGCCCAGCTCTGCTCCGTGCTGCAGGGACCGTTGGCAGCACAGCTTCCCGTGCTCCACAGCGGGTTGGAATCGTGATCTACCCAGGCTCTGCACCCAGCCGGTGCCGTGCGGACCTGCTGCGGGGCTCCAGGCTGTCCCACTGCCCCCTCCGGGCAGCAGGCCTCAAGGCCCACACAGGCACCTGCACCTTGTCTGGGAGAGGCAGCCAGTGTGGCAGCAGCTTCGCCTCCCAGGTCCCAAGCTGACAGCGAAGTGAGGAGGGCCACTGAGGAGGAGACTGCCAGATCTAGCTGGAGGGCCACCTGACCTCCGACCTCAGCCTTTCCACCATCATTACCTCCAGCAGCTTGTCTCCTACTCAGACAAAAGGAGCTTTTCTATGGGAAGAAGGTCCCATCCTCCTGTCCCTTGAACAAATGTGTCAGACTTCTGGAGAGGTCCAAGCCAGGTGCCCCAAGTGAATGACGGGGAGGGGCCAGGTCCAGCCTGGGCTATGAACTGTTGGGCTTGGGAAGGGGGATGGAATTGTCTAGAAGAGCAACAGTGGGGCGGTGAGAGGACAGGACTGGGAACTGGCTGGGAGGGTCAGGGACGGAGGGCAAGACCTTGGGACCAGGTCTCAGGGGAGGCCCACTGCCAACCTCAGACATCTAGGATACCCCACCGCTTCCCTGCAGGAGGGCTGGGGAGCCTGTGAGACCTGGGACCACTGTGACCCCCCCCACTCACCAGAGGCCGGCTGCCAGCATGCCCCTTCAGACCAGCACAGAAGTGAGATGGGCTGGGCGGTACCCTTCGCTCCCTCGCCCAGGCAGGCCACGCCGGCCTGCCACGCCACCCTTCCACCTCCCTGAACCCAGAGGCTCTTCTTCTAGGGCTGTCCCTGCCCTTTCTGGGACCCCAACCCTGCACCATGGGCCCTCCTCTGAGCTCCCACCCCCAACTGCTAAAAGGTTAAGAAGTGGGTGGCACATGCGTGCCCTTTTCTAGGTGACTGGTCCTTTGAACATGGGAGCCAGAGCTGCTCCCAGACCCAGAGCTTACTCAGAGCCGCTCCTGGACCCAGCCTAGTGGGGCCCAGTGCCTGGGGCCCGCTTTTCCTAACCCAGATATCTGAGAGCAGTCATGGGATCATCAAGGCAGAACATCTGAACCAGGAAGTGACAGAGGAAATTGAAGGCCTGAGTCTATCACTGTGCAAAAGGCAGAGGCTTGGGGTCAGCATGTCTGACTTAGCAGACCAAGACAGGCCAAGAGGGTGTGGCCCTCGCTCCCTGCCCCCACACACCCAGCAGCCCAGGAGCCCAGGCAGGAGGGCAGGGCACGGCCTTACCTTGTGGGCAGCACTCACGCAGTGCTGGTAAGCCTTGACCAGGTCCGCGCACAGGAGCACCTCTTGTAGGTGGTCGCGGTAACAGCGGAGGATCTGGGCCTGCAGCCCTGAGCACACGGGCTCTATCCTGCGGGGCCTGCAGGGACAGAGAGCAGGTGGGCCTGAGGCTCGGTCCCAGTGGACAGGAGGGCGATCAGCATGGGCAAGGCACCTGGTGGCCGTCATCGTCCAGTGACCCCTCAGACAGAGAACCAGGGGACGCAGGGGCTTGAGTGCTGTCACACAACAGCAGATGCCAAGGGGAGTGGGATCCACATTGGCTCTGGCCCTAAGGGGGCCAGCTGGAAGCCTCTTGTGCCCCCACCTGCCGCCAGGTAGGACTCTTCCTGCCTCGGGGGTACACCTGGCTGTGACTGTGTGATCACACACCCTGCAAGTCTTTTTCCATATAAGTTGTTAATCTCATTTCAAAACCTAATACATGCACAATGAAGAAACCCGGAAAAGTATAGGAATGTCTAAAAAAATATGTAACATTTTTAGAACCTCACTTCCTAGAGATCACCTCTGCAGTACTGGGGGGATGCTTTACCCTCTTTTTCTTTCTTTATCCAAGTAGGTTCAGAACCTACAAAAAAAATGAGTATGTTTTCTTTTCTAAAATACAAAGCAAAACCAAGTGAAATAAAGACCATGCTAATATAGGTCACCAGCGTGACTAGTTTATCTCCTTCCCGACTCCTTCCATTGCCCCCTCTCCCTTCTCCTTTCCCTCCCGCAGGCATGCATGCACTCTCTCTCTCTCTCTCACACACACACACACGCCTGCACACACTCACGAGGCACGCCAGGCATCATCCTACTCTTGGACTCCTAGCAGCTCTGAGTGGTATGTGCTATGATTTCTCATCCCTTGATGCAAATCAAGAAACTGAGATACAGAGGATTAAGTAAGCTGCCCGACGTCGCATGCTGGGAAGTGGAGAGGGGGCAGAATATTTGTTTACGTGGGTTTGGTTGCACTGTTTCCACAGATTGGCTTTTCAGGCCAGGTCCACGCGGGAACCTTCTCGGCCAGGGACGGATCCCTGACACCTGGTGCGGCCTTTCAGAATAAATATCACTCATGGCCAGGGCACTTGGTAGGAACTGTAAATTAAATACAGAAAGCCACTCCTGGAGGTTCTCAGCCGTGAGACCCTCACGATGATGCTTGACGCAGCTCTGCCTCTGTCACGCAGCGGAGAGACTTGTGGGTTCATCATTCTCCCAGCCCAGTGTCTCCATATTTTAGAAATCCAGCCATGCAGTCGGTGTTAGAATGGAGTAGCACCATTATTATTTTAAACTAACTCAAACAGACCGAGTTCATCAGTTAAGAACAGCAAGCAATGGAATACTCAGTGGCTTAGCAGGTAAGATATGCAGTATTTACGGATTTCCTTTTACTAGCCTGGAGGTGGCACTTCCGCTATCGCTGCGCCACCAACAAGGCCACGCGGGCCCGGATGCTTCTTCCTTCCCCTGCACCATCCCTGTGTGTTGGCTACCATCATCCTCAGGCCTGCTTTCTCAGGCAAGGAAAATGAATAGGCGGTGGTAGAAGGAGGCTTCCTCCTCCTGGGAGGGAGGGGAGCAGAAAGGACGGCTCCCAAGGCTACGCTGGCCTGGCTCTGCCCCAACAGTGTGTGATTCCATTAGGCTTTGAGGATATGCGGCCATGGAGCTGAGGCCAGTCCTCTAGTACCACGCCACTCTAGTCCTTGAGATCACGGTCCTGCCTCATGTCCACATGGCATGGATGAGGTCTTACAGATTTCTTACTTAGGACATATGGGGTCTTGTCTCAGCACTAGCCTCCGATGTTCACACATGGGAGGCAGATGGTCTCCTAGGAGTCACGCTTTTCCTCTCCAGACCCCCTTTACTGGGTTCTGTCTGCCACTGCCCACAACTGGGGTCACTGGGGTGCCCCCTGACTCCCCCCAATGCTTGTAGGTTGTCTCTCCATTCTTGTATTTAAAAACACTTTGACTTGGAGGCATCTAATTATGAGTCTTTCAAAGTGGATTTTCAGCCTTTTGCTGGGCATTTCATCTTGGACAAATTCTCTCTACAGCTATGCTAACTGTTTCACTTCCAATTGTTCTGCCATCCTCCCTGAGGACACCGGGAACGCACAGATTTTTGCTTTCAGCCCTCCATCTCAACTATCCTCCCCTCTTTGTTTTACTCTCTGGTTCTCTGTTCTGGGGAAGACAGAACTTGTTTCTTCCCAGTTCCAGACCTGCTCTTGGTGGGCTGAAGCCCATGAGGCCACATCTTTCTGTGGCTCTTTCCTAGTCCCTGTTGCTATAGCTCCTGAGGGTACAGGCTTTGTGGCATCCCCTTCTGTACCTCCTGAGACAGCACCTCCCATATCACACGACCCCCATGAGTCCCGTTCCTGGCTGCCGCCCAGCATTTGGCAGGGACTCTGCTGGCATCTGTGGTCAGGGGAAGTGCCGGGCTCAGTGGGGGCAGAGCTGTAGCCCTAAGTCTGTACGAGGCCTACGGGTCTACAGGGAAACAGGACAAGTGGGGCAAGAGGGGCCTGGGCCAGGTGGTATGGCCAAGTTGCCCTGCAGCCCTAGTTCTGACCCCATGAGCGGCCCCGCCTTCCCCAGACCTGCCAGAGACCCTGGCTTTCACTTTGCGGGCTGTGCAAAGGTACAGTAGTTATTTTAGATCTTGTCCCTCTCCGTCAGGGCCTACCTCCTTTGGCTTCAGGTCCCAGGAGAGAGACTCCTGTGCGTTTTGTGGGTAAACATCACAGAACCCTCAGTGGGCTCCAAGTTTGGGAGAAACTGGGCCATGGCGAAATCCATCCCCTCCACACCAGTATTACCTCTGGGACTCCAGAGGCTCCTCTCCTCTGGGATTTATCAGGAACAATAGGAGGAGATGGGATGGCAGGCAAATGTCAACTGGAAGAAATTTCACCCGTTTGCCCACTAAATGGCTCTGAATGAAATAGGAGGAGAGTGAGAGCACAGCTCTCCAAATACAAGGCTTTCTCTGAAGCAAGGCAGGGCAGGGCCTGGGGTCCAGCCATTCATGGAATCGGGTGCATTCTATCCAAGCACGGCGCCACCCTGCCTCGGGCCACAGCAACCCTGTTGATACCACATACCAATCAGCACACATAGGGAGAAACAGTCAGGTCTTATGAAGAGCTGCTTTTCAAATGCACAAGAAATGCATCCATAGCCTGCTATGAACTTTCCAGGGGTTGAGATAAGTCCTGCTTCCCTATCTGAGGGGAGTTTGCTGCCGTGTATTTAGATCTAATGGTCCACGTGGCTTGGAGGGGGTTAACGTCACCCAGGTCAGAAGGCCGAGAGTGCCTTGCTGAGGAAGGCAGCTCACCTCTCTGGCCCTTACCTTCCTCATCTGCAAATGCGAACAGCACCTGCCCTAGGCGGATGAAGGCCAGACAGGCATATGTATGACAGAGTGTGTCATGAAGGGCTGCTCTCACCAATAACCCGGCTGTCAGTGGTGGGGCTAGGGTGGGAGGAGAGCTGAAGAAGAGAGGGTGGGGTGAAGAGTCGAGAGGAGGAGGCTCTGACACTGGGACTCCAGGGGTCGGCTCAAAGGCGGGACTTCTCTGAACATGTCCCTCTCCCTGTAACCTAAGCCCTAGCATCTTCCAGAGCCTGTCCAGATCTTGCCCAGGCCTCACTGGTGCCTCCGTCCCCAGGAGTCTTACGGTACCCATCACAGTTTTCTTCTCCCAGGATCCAGCAGACCCATGAGTGTGACTCCCTGTGGACCAATGGAGAAAACACACATTTTGCCCCAAACCCAGGGGAAGGGTCTGGCTTTGCCACTTCCCACTGTGTGGTCAGGGGTCGGATGGGGAGGGGGTGCCCGACTGAGCAGAGCTGCCTGAGACTGGGCAAGTGGGGTCAGTCCTCAACGCCAGCATGTTTTCGGTCGAGCAGTGTCACACACAGTGAAGAAACGGCTGAGTGTCGCTTCCTCTGCACAAAGGGCCTTCACACCCTGCCTCCCCTGAGGGCTGGCGTGATGGCCATAGTTGGGGCTCACAATGAGCAGGTGGCAGAGACCACTGTGTCCACTCAGCAAACAGGCCCCAGAGGACCGACTAGGGGCACAGCACAGATGCTGGGAGTGAGGGCCTCAGAAAGACCAGCAATGTCATGATGACCTCTGGGCATTCAGTATCATGTAGCCCCTCTCCCCTGATGCTGCCCATGAACCAGAGATCTATCTCCTTGCTTCCATAAGAGCAGTGATAAAGAACACTGGAAAAAGGCAAAGTATTAGCCAGGAATGAAAACACACCCTTCCTTCCCATCCAATGGCACCACAGTCAGGCCATCAAGGCCAGTAGTGAAGAGCTGCCCTTCCTTGGATGCTCCCATTGCTGCCCAGCTCCTGTCTGAAAAGCGGGAGTTGCTCTCACCACTGGGCACCACACGCTGGGAACCCCTCTGCCTCTGGGTTGCCTGCTCCCCTCCCCTCCCTGTCTGGGCACACAGGCCCTCTACTCCTTTACCGTGGCCATGCAACCCCCAAGCTAGCTCATCCATCACTCCCACCCAACCCAGAACTTCTCCTCCTCCCACCTCCAATCCCCAG
The DNA here is from genome assembly GCA_004024625.1 of Mellivora capensis. Taxonomy (NCBI): domain Eukaryota; kingdom Metazoa; phylum Chordata; class Mammalia; order Carnivora; family Mustelidae; genus Mellivora; species Mellivora capensis. The sequence goes on from PISX010006125.1 coordinate 21,259, forward strand.
GTCCATTCCACAGTTACCCTATGGACCTCAAGACTTTGGAATCCATCAGGCCCCTGGAGACTTCAAGCCAAGCACCTTGTGTTATACCGACTCCTCGTTTCCTTAATGGAATTCACCATCTAGCACCAAGGAACCCTTCTCCTTCCCTAGTTTCCCGCTTTCATGAGTGGCAGGCATGGCTATCCTTCTAGCCAGCCACCTCAGTTGAAAACTTGGAGTCGTTCTAGATGTTTCCCTTCATCCTAGTTTTTTCTCCCACCTTCAGTCTAGATGTCTTCCCCTGCCTTCATTCTAGATGTTTCTCCCACCCTCAGTCTAGATAGCTCCTCCTGCCTTCATTCTTAAGGTATCCCTTTTGCCTCTAACTAGCCAGCCCTGCCTTTCTCCATTCAAACTGGAAACTGAAGGTGTATCCATTCCACATCCCAAACAGCTCAGAAACTCATTCTCCCGCTCCTGGTGACCTGACTTACCCGTACCCGGGCACACCTAGATGGCACTCACTGCTCTCCCTTCCAACCATCCTGCATCGCCACAGGTCTTTTATTCCCCTCAGGCACTCCACTGGGCCTCTGGCTCCTGTTTGTAGAAGCCCCATCTGCCTGTCTACTGCCTCCCTTGCCCCTCATCTGAGTGGTTCTCAGAGTAGGGACCCCTAGGCCTTCTCGTTGGCCATAATGGTCCTTCTAGAGGGTCTTCCTCTCCCCTTAGCTCTCCCTGAGCTCCCCTGGCCTCTCCTTTGCCTCACCAGCTTACTCCCCCCAAGCCCCTCCCTACGGCCTCAGGGTCTTCTTCCTCCTGTCTCTAGCACAGTCCCTCACTGCCCTACGTGCACAGAGCCACCTCTTCACCATGGCATCCCCAGCTTCACATTCTACTTTGTCCACCAACACTCTCGTTTTTCCAAAAAGTTGAAAAAATTTTCAAGCCCAAACCACGTGTGCCTCTTGCCTCCCCTGTCAGCCGCTCTTCTTTCCAAGAAGCACTGCCTGGAGCTCCCCTACCTAACACTGACCCCTGGTCCCCCAGTCAGCCTTGCTCAGGGCAATCAGCATAGTCCTGCTATGGCCAGCAGCATCATCAATCCCCAGAGACCAGGAAGCCCCGTTCTGACTCTGCTCCACTAGCCCCTCTCCTTCTGCTCGCTGCGAGCTGTGACCACTGTTCTCCCCACAGCACTGGGGCTCCCAGTCCATGCTCCATGGCAGAGCTCTAGGCCTGTGTGGGCACTGATGGCTGGGCAGCCCACAGGGACCAAGCGGGCCTGGTTCTCACTTCAGCACACTTTTCCTCCTGCACTCTTATACTGGCCAGACGGGCCGGTGCCCAGTCGTCCCTGACTTCCTTCAAACTCACTCCCGCCTCCAGACCACACCAAAGGTGCCCCAGGATTTGTCTCCCAGAAGCCCCCCATCTATTTCCTCATCCCCGTCATTATGACAACAGCTGCTTAAACTCCTCCTTACCTTCTCTTTACCCCATCCTCTTTCCTGTAATTGGTGATTTTTCTAGAACATAAAGCAGGCCAGATTTCTATTAAAAAAAAAAAAAGCAAGCCAGTTTAAAAACCCTTTTCTTGGGTGATTACAGCTCACTGGAACCTGTGCTAAGCATTACCTCGTTTAATCACCAGGCGGGAACAAGACTTTCCCTTAGTTTATGTTAAATGAAGAAACTGGCTCAGAGAGACCCAGCAGCTTGCTCACGCTCATCCTCTAACAAGCAGGCCCAGTAATCAGGTCTGAGCCTTCCTCTAGGCCTGCTGCCCGCTGCGTTCCCCTGGCCCTTGAGCAGCCCCCACACACCCCGGCGGTGCCATCTGTCATCTGTGTTTAGCCATGCAGTTGGTATCACTAGGCCATGAGCCTGAATGCCCTAAGAGGTCAGGCTGCTTCCCCAGCACCTCACAAGCTGAGTGAGGGGGTTAGTCTCAGGCCTTAGGGGACCTGCTGGCCTTTTGGCCTGGCTCTCATTTCCCCCAAGACACAAGTGAAACACAGGGAAGTATCCCAGACATGCCCTGTGGAGCCAGGCGCTCCTGTCTGTGTCTGGTCCTCTCTGGTCTTGCTCCCCCCGTCCATGGGGTGAAGCCTGAGTAGCCTTCCTTAACTGCAGGAACCTCCTTGATGCATTCCAACCACACACACACCACTGGATTCGGCCACACCTACCAGCCTGTCTCCACACAAGGTTTGGAAACCCCAGGGGAGGCTCAGAGCTGTGCCAGGGAAGCAGGTGACTGGGTGTGCCCTGAAGGGAGGGCCCAGAAGACCGTTCCTAAGACTGCCACACAGGGGGATCAGGAGGGAAGGGAACTCAGCTTTAGAAAGCAGCAAGTGTCCCATGCATTCATCTACTATTGTACCCAAGTCACAGGGCAAGACCACCAGATGAAGCAGACACACCCACCACAGCTTCCAGCAGTTCCACATCATTCCACATGCTCTGCCCTCACTGGCCAGTGGTGAGGCCAGCTCTGCCCTCACTGCCCTCAGTGGCCCTCCACACCACTGAACCCAGGCTAGCACAGCCCTACAACTCCATGGGCCCTGTGAAAGCTCCAGGGCTGAAACCATGTCCCTGCAAGGAGAAAAGGAACTGGGCCTGACAGCCATGGCCATGGCCCACATGGAAACAGACCCTCACATCATCTGAACTTCTCAATTCTCAGCTAGCGACTTTTTAGCTTTCCTATAGCACCGGCTTTGGCTGAGGTGAGCCAGGGTTGAGTGTCTGTCACTTGTAGACAAGACTGTTGCCTAGAGAAGACAATGTGATGAGACCGCCGGGGTCAAGGGCTCCCGGGAACTATGTGCACACACACGTAACTCAGTGGATCGGAGAGTCTCCCGCCAAAATTCACGTCCTCGGGAGCATCAGAGTGCAGACTTCATGGGCAACAGGGTTACTGCAGAGTTAGGAAGAGGTCATTCTGGGCTGGGGAGGACCCCAGCTCTCTCTCTATAAGGAGAGACACAGAGACACAGACGCACCAGGAGGAAGAAGGCCATGTGACCACAGAGGCGCAGACGGCAGTGACACACCTGAAAATCAAGGAGCACCAAGGCCTGCGGGCAACACTACAAGCCGGGAGGAAGGCACAATAGCTGGTCCTGTCTGAAGGCTCCTGAGTGCGGCGCTTTGTCACAGCTGCTCCAGGAAACGCATGCAGCCACTCCTGCAGGAAAGGGTCTGATCTAGTCTCGGGAGGCAGAGCTGGGAGTGCTGAATGGTGGTCGGGGGGAGGGTGTTAGTGGGAGGCAGGTGAATCACTAGTTACCCTCTAACCAGGAGCAATGTGCGCCTCTCGGTGACAGAGGGCTCCTTGGCTACAGGAGCCACACTTCAATGAGTATTCACCAAGTTCCAGGCACTGTGGTTGACACAGAGTCTCATCTGTGCCACCCCAGTGTGGTCACCAGTTAGAGAAGCACTGGGTAGCTCTGACTGGCTTCCCCTCATTAATGAGTAGGGGAGCTCTCATTCATGACCAGGTCTTCAGAGATCATCCCCTTGCTCCTGGGCTGAGGGGCAGGCTATGGGGGAGGGGGGAGGCGATGACAAGGGGTATGCTTCTATGCCCAGATTTCCAGCATTTCTAGCACAGGTAGAAAATCCGGTCTCATCTGAGATTACATCTGGGTGGGCCTGTGGGCCTGGTCACCTTGAAACCAATACCTGGGCCTACTGCATGCCAGGTCCTAAGCATAGCCACAAGCGACCTGGGAGCTGGGCATTACCATCCCATTCTACAGATGGGGACACTAGTCTCAGAGAGGTTAAGTGACTTGCCTACAGTCGCACAGTAGTGAGATGGAGAAAGGGTAAGAGCCTGGTGCGTTTTGGCTCCACAGCTCTTGTTCTCTCAGCTCTTCCTGGGTCCATTTGAGCTCTACTTGGCCTTTGGAAAATTCCAAAAAGTTCCCAAAGAAGAAACAACCAAGGATACAAATAGAAACAAAAGACATTTGCCCCAAACTACAAGACTGGCAGGGCTCCGGAACAGAGCTAGAAGTTGGTGACTCAAGGTGGGGTGGGGGTGCTCCGAGGTACACACCCACGGGGGGGGGGGCGGAGATGAGGAATGTGAGGCCACACAAAGCTGGTGACACACAGCGGGAAGGTGGGAAGGAGAAAGGAAAGGAGGCCAACAGTCCCACCAGGAAAGCCGGCTTCGGGCAGCACACGGGGGCAGTACCTCCTGTGGCGGGTGCTCGTGTGTGTGGGGGGTGCGGCGTGTCACCCCCATGTCGGAGCTGGCGGGGGGGCCTTGTGAACGTACCCGGCTGGCTCTTCTGCCTGAGCACGCTCAGCGTCCTCGCATGCGCAGTCCCAAGCCTCCGTGTGCTCTTATTTAATAAATGAAATCTCATCAACTTATCCTTCTTCCATTATCACTGCTGACATCAATCTGATAATATTGGCCTGGTGTGGAATTGGGCTATTATATGTCCTCCTGATATTTAATTTCGGAGAAACATCGGCAGGGGGTGGATATATGGAGCAGGCTTTTTATTACAGGCAGCAGTAAGGAGATTCCAAGTGAATTAGACATTCGTCTTCGTCAGGTCCAATCTAGCTGTTCAGGAGAGGTTTTTGTTTTAACGGCGGCTGGGGTGCTGGCGAGACCAGCCGGTTACCAAGGACTTGGTTAACTGGCTGCTATCGACGATATGCCATTCAGCCCGGGGAAGTGGAGCCCAAAGATCCCGCCATCGATCAGCCTGCCACGTGGGATCACTATCAGCTGCTCGATGCTGGCCTCGGGCTACCCCCAACCCTCGGGCAGGAGGCAGCTATTCCCAGAGCCAGGGCCTGCCAAAATGGCCCTTCCGCCTAGAGCCAAGGGAGGGCTCTGCTCTCAAGAGGCAGGGAAACACAAATTGGCCCCTGGCTGCCGCTTAGTCTGTGAAGGAGAGGCTGCCTGTGACAGGATCCTTCCCAGGACTATCACTTCACATGCATATCCATGCACACGCAGTGGGGAAAGGGCCTTTCCTGGCTTTGTTCCTCTGCCGGAAGAACAATGGAGGATGCACCTTTCCTCCCGAGGACGCCTCCCGAGTCGCTGGCCATGTGGGCTGGACACGGGCCGGTACCTTCTGGGTGTCCGTGATGAGGGAGGAACTGGCAGTGCCGCAGTGTCCGAGGAGGGCCACACTGAGACCACCTGGGGCCAAGGAGATTTCTCGTGCTGTTTCTGTCCATGAGAGACCCACGGCGTGGTCCCGCAGTGGCTGTGGCCTTGGTGTGGGGGTCTGCGCTGGGGTGCAGTGCACAGTTGCAGTGTTCAGGGCTGCCGGAGGCCTACAGGACGCACCCCCTGCCAGCAGGGCACTCTCCAGACGGGGAGTCAACGTCAGGGCGTGCGTGGAGGACCTCCAGGATCCCTAGGCCCAGGCAGCCCATCCCTTCCCCACCCTTCTCTCCCTGAGCTCTTGCCACCTCTCACCTGAGCAACGTCAGTCGTGTCCTGGCTGGCTGACCTCCCTCCCCCTGGTCTGCCCCTCCAGCCCACCTCCTTGCCCACACTAGCCAGAGGTCCAGAAATTCCCAAGGAAGGAAGGCCCACCTTCCAGCTCTGTGCTCAGCCCCTGCCATATGTACCCCCGATCGAGGCTCCCAGAAGCCACTCAGACCCACCTCATAGCAACGCTTCATTGGGAACCGGGTTCCTTCTCACACAAGCCACCTGCCCTCTACTGCCTCATCTCATAAATCCTCCAACCCTGCTGACTGCCCCCAGTAAACAAACAGTACTTCCTTTAGTCAAGGAGCAATTATTTGCTGAGGGCCTACCGTGCACCAGACCCTCAAGGGACAAAGCTCTGGCCTTGCCCCCAAAGACCCCCGCTTGCCTACATCTACAAGGCCCAGAAGCAGCGCCAGCCCTTCCCTGTGGCACCTAAGCCATCGGTACCCTCTTTTTTCTTTCTTTAAAGATTTTTAAATTTTTTTTTTTTTTTTGAGAGAGAGAGGGAAATCACAGAGGGAGAGGGAGAGGGAGAAGCAGACTCCCCGCTGAGCAGAGAGCCTGATATGGGGCTCAATCCCAGAACACTGAGATCATGACCTGAGCTGAATCCAGATGCTCAACAGACTGAGCCACCCAGGAGCCTGCCCCCCCACCCCGCCCTGACTGGTGCCCTCTTAATGGTACAGCCTTGCGAGGAGCTCAGCCTCCTGTTGCCTGAAGACCCTGGGGGAGGCCCTTTCCAGGGAACAGAGTCACATCAAGACCCCTCATTTCTGATTGCTTCCAGACCCGCAACAGCACTTGCCCCTGAGGAGACGAGAATACCACTGGCCAGTGGCGGGGACATACTCACACCAAAGAACTGCAAGGGGCGAAGCCAGGAAAGGACCAATGTGGGATGGGGAGATAAAGTGCTGACTGGCGAGTCAGTGGGGTTAGCTGGTGGAGGCTGTCGTGTTGGCTCTGCACAGGGTGTGTTGCAGAAAGGTACCCAGGGCTTGGACTTAGATGCATGGCCTGCTTACCCAGCCCTGGCAGTCTGTCCCCAAGCCATTGAGGGACACAGTGGTGGGGGGGTTCCAGCACCCGGGAAGGCGTATGGTGGCTCTTCTTCGTAGGCCAGGACCGAGGTGGAAGACCTGTGGAAGCTGCTGTGGAAAGGGGCTCCTTGGGCTCAAGGGAGGAGTGTAGGCAGTGTCCCTGACCACGGAGCCCAGGGGAGCTAGCCACTGAAAGAAGAGATAGGAATCTCTGGTGGGTGGCCTACCAGCCAAGGTGTCCCTGGGACTGAGACACTGGGCAGTCTCGCCAAGTCTTGTTGGCTTGCATAAGTAAGAAGTCTGATGAAGAGAGATTTGACTGGAACTACCCTGAGAGTGCACAGACAGGTCATAGCCCTGCCCAATTCCCAGCCCTCAGCCCTTTCCAGAAGAGTTCCAGGCTGCAGCGGACTAGCCAGAGGAGCCATGTGGGATTTGGAAGAGTGGGGCGAAGGCGGAACCTCCGCAGTGGTGGCTGTGGTGGGGTAGGTGACCTGCAGCAGCTCCTGGCCAGCTCCCTACAACCACTCGCTCGGCGCATGGAGGAGACAATGGCCAGATGGAGCTTCTCAGAGATTCCAGAGAATTCCAGCAGCTTCCCCGCAACTCTTACTTGAGGTGGAGATCTTCCAAGTCTGTCCTCTGACCTCCTGCAGTCATCCTGACCTCATGCTCTCTTCCAAAGCTGGTGTCAGCCTCTGGATCTCATATGGAACCCTTTCTGCCCAGAACACACATACTGCTGATTTTCCCAACTGGACGCTGAGGGACATGAAACCCTTCTCAGGCCCCTTCCCACCCTGCCCCCCTTGTCCAGCCCTGGCCTCTCTGAGGGGCCCATCTGGCTTCACTCCAGGCCCCAACTCTATCTTTGTCACAGATGTCACCACCATAAGTTTGCCTGTCAGTCTGTCCACCCATCATCCGTCCATCCATGTGTCAGCATGGGCACGGTTTCCATGAGGCACGCACCGTAAGGGGCAGTGAGGGGGTTCCCTGCTCTAATGCGGCCCCTGGCAGCAGAGCAGAAGCACCTGGATCGATCAACGTGGAGTTAGAAGGTGGTAGGGGGCGCACACAGCACTGACAGGATGAACCCCGGGGTTTACACCTATCAGTCAAGGGGGACCAGAGGTAAGACAGGCTGTCTGGAGGGGGCAAGTAAGGGTCCCACTCGGGTCCACAAAGGTGGAGGGTGGCATTGTAACTCCCCGGCTCCTAAATCTTTTAGGAACCTATTCTCACTCCCCTGTGTCCTCCGTCCGACTCCCTACCACCTGTCTCCAGCCCAGGCTGCCTTTCAAGCATCTCCCGGGTCCCTCCACTCCAGCTTCCACTCTGCTCCGTGTGACTCACAAGTAATCAGACAGCGAGTGGGTCCCTGGCTTGGATTCTACTGGCGGGACTCAGAGCCTATCCTGTGGTGCTCAAAGCCCTTGCTCCACTTCCCTTGCCCTCCTCTGGCCTTTGTCTCTGCTCTAACACGGGGGACCTGCTGCTGTCTCCTGAACACACTGGTTCTCTGGGCCTCTGGGCCTGAGCCCACAGGAGTCGCTCTGCCTCCACATCTCTGCTGTCAACATCAGGTCTCTGGTCACCAGGCTGCCTGGCAGATCCATCTGTCTGCACAGCCCAGCCCTGGCCCTACCTGCTGCAGAGCCCCCTGCCTGTCAGGAGAACCAAGGTTCTTTTGTGCTGGAAATGGCAGTGCTATAAATACCGGCTGAGGGCCTACTGTGTGTCCACGCCAGCTGCCCCCATGAGCTGCAGTCCACAGAGCTGTCAGGGGCCATGCTTCTGCTTATTCCCTGACCCATGAACTCCTCTTCGTGCTCATTTATTCCCAGGCCTTATCAGTGCTACACATAGCAGGTGCTAAATAAACAGGAGGTAAGAGAACGCACTGCGGGCCTTGTCTCCCCAGTCTGTACCTTGGCTCCCACTCTTCCTTCTCTGGGATACCCTCTGCACTTGTCCCTCAAGGCCCTATACAAGCACCACTTCTGTAGGGACCCAGCCGAGGCACCCAGCCCCCGCGCAGCCCCCAGCAGACCCACGGTGCACTTCCTGCTAGCACACGGGGGCCGGCACCAGCTGAGGTCCTCTGTGAGCACGCCACTTGCCTCCTTCCTGTCCCGTCTCCCTGCCTGAAAGAAAGCGTTCCCAATGCCCGAGGCCTCTGCTCCACGGCCCCACTTAACTGTGACGACACCGGCACTGACCACCACCCGTGAGGGCGCTGAGCAGCTGTGGCCTGACCTACACAGAGCTGTCTGCCCATGGGAGTGCGAGTGCCCTCGGGCAGGAACCATAGCTCATTACCTCTGTCCGCACAGGTCCTCACCTAACACTGAGTGGGAAGGAGAGATTCCATAAATCAGTTGAGGGAGCCAGGGCATTAGTAATGAAGTCTCTGGGGCTCCATCTTACAGGTTCTCAGGGCAGAGACCATCTCGTCCTGACCCACTAGATGTCTGCCTCGTCCGGCTTGGTGCCCATGTGGCCCGGCAGACAGGCTCTGGGCCATCTACTCTGAACCTGTTTGAAGAGATCACCCTGTCCTGTGCCGTGCTGCGTTACCTTTCAGTTGCCCCCGGTGCTGCTGCTCATGAACACACTTTCCGTTGTTGGCCTCCCTCGTCCAGCCTGGGCAAGAGCACTCCACCCCCCTGCCCTCAGTGATTCCTTCTTACCCCCACAGTCCTGGGGGAAGCCTTCCTAGGGCCTGGCTGTCACTGCTCCTCGAAGCTGGAGTTCCTGCCATATCCCCTTGCCCTGTGAGTAGGAGCCTCACGGCCCCCCGGACGTTTATGTACCAGTTAGGGGCTCAGTATTGACTGGGGGCTGGAGGGACCACACACAGCCCTCCTTCCTGTCCAGGCCTTGGCCATGGCTGCCTTCTACAGCCACCAGGAGAATCGGGGTGGCCCGGTGGACTGTATAACACCCAAACCTGGGTGCAGGAATGCCAGCACCTCTCCCTTAAGCCTGTTCCTTGAGGGCAAGAAAGGGGTCACGGTGTTGTTGCTCTGGTAAGAGGGCTATCACTCCACAAGTGACACAGGGACAGGGAAGTGAGATCTGAACGTAGATCCAGGCAGGTGAGTCTCGGACAGAAATACCTTTTGGTGACATAAGCAAGTCTGGGTTGGTCAGCGCTCGGCCACAGCTGCTCTTCCCTGGAGGCCGTCCCTGCAGGTGCTCCTGAGGTCTGGCTGATCCTTTCCCCACTCTGGTTTTCTGTACCCCTCTCCACAGTGAAACCCAGGCTGAATTCTTGAGCCCATCACACCCTCAACATGTATCTGGGCTACTCATTGTTACCAGCCACCTTTGCCCGCAGACACCTGGCTTAGGCTTCAGGAACACCCTCCAGGCCTTCTCCTGCCTTGCCTCCTGTGTCCAGCCCACACAGGCCACATTCTCCCTCCTGCTGCCACTGCAAGTGCCTTCTGCCTTGGTACCTCCTCCCTTCTGCTCCCCTCCCCGACCAGAACAGCCCCCACAGGCAGGCCATGCAGTGAAGGTAAATGGTAACTGAATCTTATTTCCTTTACTCACTTGCACGCAGCTCTTTTCATTGTTATCTTTTAAACTGTAGGAATGTTTTATCAGCTGAAATCTTACACATAATCTTAATGAATACATAGATTAATACAGGGGCATTTGGCAGCTCTCCAAGTCCTTCCCCTCCGTGGTCTCCCCAAGCACATGGCACAGATAATCATGGGCATCTCCTCTGGCCAACCATGGGTATTCTGAGCAAGAGCTCCCAGACACTGGGCCTGATTCATTGTGAGGGGGACAAGAAGGATGGCAGCCCCTACCTCCGGCAGTGACAGCAGAGGGGGCAAAGGGGCTCCCCAAGGGTGTCACCTTTCTCTGCACATCAAATGTACCACGGACCAGAAGGGGGCTATTGGCAGTGTGTTCTTCACGCGCCCAGAAAAATCAGTATTATTCTCTAAAGTCACATCTTGGCTTTGAACCAGAGCTGATTTCTCTTGGTGTGATCAGCATTGGCCCTAGGTTGCTGAAATCCAGTGAGACCTCAGACATAACCTGATCCAAGGCGAGGAAGCCAAAACCAGCCAGGGGGAGGGTGCAGTTATAGCCTGCAGCCACGCAGCGGTGGGAGGAGGGTTAGGCCTCTGCGTCCTCACCATGCCGGGGTTATTGAAGGACTGGAGCTGTTTTCAAAAAAGTGAAGGACGGGCATCTCCTCCTTCGCCCTCCCAGCAGAAGCTGGAGGAAGGGGGTAATGGGCAGTAGTGGCAGAGGCGTGCCACGATGGCAGTGGGTGGGGACGCAGAGGTGGTGGGTAGAAAGGCCGCCCCAGTGGTAGGGAGGTTGGTAAAACTGAGCATAAAGTTCAGTGATCAAGCAAATCGGTGTCTGCGTTACAGAGAATAGGAGCCTAGCCTCTTGCTCTCTGAGAAAGAACCTCTAAACACAGAGAGGCTACTAAGAACCCATGGTATTAGAACTGGAAGTATCAATATGGACTTTATATACGCAGACAGATAAATAAATCTTCCAGATGTATGCATATGTATATGTGTACTCACATAAATTCAAGTACCTACTTAGGTTTGCTCATAATACATGTGTTCTTGGTTCTACCCACTGGACAGCACCTAGAAGCACAGACATGCCCCAGTACCAAGGAACACACCCAGCGCCCAGATCCTGGTTTCTAAATACTATTCTCCAGTCAAAGCAACAGGGCTCCTGGGAGGAGTAGCTAATTCCAGGGCTGGCACTGGGGAAGAACAAGATAGTTCTGGAACACCTTTGCTAGAAAGTCACAAAATCCTCAAAGAATGAAGAGACACGTTAAAATGACAGAAGAGTCTGTTTGAAGGGTCAAAAGTAGGATGTTTTGAGCATCAGATTAATAAGAATATACATTAGAACTGAATGAGTAATTCTGAATCCCTGACTCTTTACTAACACAATGAGGGAATATCTTAACTAAGTTGGGGAGAAGGGAAAACTCTTCCTTTAATAGAGTGTCAGTTCATAAATGAAGGAGAAACAACGGAAATAATCTCCATTTGGCAACCATTGTCTCCGAGGCTGATTCCAGTGAGAGTCATCCTTGGAGCTAAGGTTGCTAGGTGGAGGTCTGATGAGGATCGGGATATTGGTATACAGTGGGGTATCTCCCCACAAAATTCTAGACAGATACAAAGGGAAAGTCTAGCCTTTGCAGCAGAGGGACCAGACAGAAGCCAATGTGACCCAGTGGTAGGTCAACATCATTAGTGGCAGGAAGAGAGGCACCTTGAAGGGCACAGCACCATTTTGAGGTCTTCCTGCCAAGAAAGTGCAGTTAGAGTCTGGTCATGAGGAAATACTGGGTGGACCCAGGTTGGGGTCACCCTACAGAACAAAAGGCTTGCACTCTTTAAAACTGCCAAGGTCATGACTGGTAGGGAAAGACTAAGGAACTGTTCCACACTGAAGGGTACTGTGTAACACATGATAAGTAGGCAGAACACAAAGTCCTGGGAAGGATCCTGGACCAGAAAGAAAAAGGTGTGGTTGGGCAGCAGATAAAAGGTGTCTGTATCTAGGGTTAGTCGATGCAGTATCCTGATTGGAAGGGGTGTGTGGGGGCCATGGAGGACGTGTCCTTGGGAGGTAACCGATGCACTAGGGTACTCTCAGGTCACCATGTGAGAAGAAGACAATATTGTCACCTAGAGAGAAAAGTGAGGACACAAACTCTTAACGTGTAAACAGTTGGGGAAGCTGAGTTATAAGGAGACATAGGAATTCTTTGTATTATTCTTGCAACCTTTCTACAGGTTTACAATTATTTTAAAATAAAACCACAATAAGGATGGTGATTTGAGAGGCCTGAATGCATACAAAATGCTGTATATTTCCCCACAAAGAGCCCACCAGCCTTTATTTTTTTCTTTTTCTTCCCCCTAGTTGGGTGTGGGGTAGGGGAAGTTTGGCAAAGTGATTCTAAATTCATCTGAAAAAACAAATGGGGAGAAGATCATCAAGGTAGAAGAACTTGTTCTGCTAGATATTTATTATTTTTAAATAAGTGTAGCTGCATAATGTATTTTAAACATATTTAAAATGTGCAGGATTGGTCCTGAAAAAGTGTCTAGAAATAGACCCAAGGAATTTAGCATATGATTAGATGGAATTTTATATTCCTGCTAAGGGGACAAAGGACTCCCTATCTGGAGAAAAAAAAACCTGAAACAAACAGAGGAGGATCTGTACTTCACATCTTACACATAAATGAATCACAGGGGCGGGGGGGTCGTCTGGAGCAACAACTTAATGACAAGGAATTAAATCATAGAGGTACTAGTCCTAAAAATATAGGTACTAGGGGAGGAAGACCTTTGTAATGTGAGCCACAAACAGAAAAATGAACCACATACTGGATCTCTATACCCAAATCAACTTCTGAAGAGCAGAAAATAAACTAAAAATTAAACAGAAGAAGTAAAAAAAAAAAAAAAAGAATCAAAATGATTAACACCATTACACAAAAACCTTTTAAAAAGGATAATAATGAAAAAATGGACAAAGGCCGTAAGTGAGTAATCCATAAAAGAAGGAATACAAATGGCTAGTAACATAGAAAAGGGTTTAACCTCACTAATGCCTGAAGACATGAGGAGCTTTAAAAGTGAAAGACTGGTTTTGGTTTTGAAGTTGGCAAAGATATTTTTTTAGAAATACTGTTAAAATCCTGTGCTTGCTAAGTCTTGGGAAAAGGTACACCCTCCTCGAGCATCACTACAGTGAAAATTGGTACAACACCTCCATTGTTCTGGATGCCAGTTGGTAAAATGTAAATACATAAATATATACAAATATATAGTTTTGTGTGTGTGCATCCTTTGGACCCAATAATTCTCTCTAGAAGGATTTAAGCAAGTGCACAGAGACAGAAAAGGCTGTGTGTCACAGTATTCATTGTGTTGGGAAAAAAAAATGGAAAACACCTAAGGACCCATCAATAAGGGGACTGGTGACTTAAGTTCTGTTATGACATGTAGAAAATAATATAGTAACTGAAAATGAAGATTTAAATCTACACTGAGTGACAAAGAAGTAGGTTCGTGGCGTGTGGATCAGGGGAAATGGAAGATTCTGGAATGGTGTGTTTCCCAAGAGCTCACGATCCCATTTACAGGCAAGAGTGGGTCTATGTTCTTATAAGTACAAAGTGATGTCACCAAAACAAAAGTATGGAGAGATTCTGGATTTTTAAAACTTCTTCTATATTTTGCTGCATTGATTTTTTAAATAATATTCAGGTGTCATTTTCTAATCAGAAAACATAACTCTTTTTCATTTTGGAAAAACTATAACGAATATATACCCATCTAAATATTTTTTATCACTGATCTCTTTAAGAGGCTACAATGGAAAGCATATCAAACAATTGGAAGGCACAAAATCTACATGTAAAGACCAAGCATAGGACCTGTTCATCTCTCACAGTGTTGTTACCTATCTGTACACATACACACACTTACAGACTATAGAGGATGAAGACGGATGGGCATGAAATGCAGAGTAAAGAAATACTTGCACATTTAGTAGGAACTAAATATTTATTGAATTAGAAGGAGTGAATAAGGGTTGTACTTATCTCTGAATTTCTAAAGTAGAAGTTCCAAATCAATTTACTCAGAGATAGAGTCAATGGAATATGTGTATAGTCTGCTGCATTTGTTAAAAGATCAGTCATGTTATTTTAGCTTCCCGTCTTGTTCCATCACTGCCCAGGTATGTGAGAGATAAAATTCACGCTTTCTACACTGTCACAAGTCATGGCTGTCACGAGCCACTGGCTGCATGGCAGGAAGCCATCTCAGGCATTTTCCTCCCCTTCTCCTGGGGTATGTACTTCTCCCGCACCCCTCTACCCTGCACCATGCACACACATGCACACACAGACTGAGAGATGGGCTGGAACAACAGGCTGAAATGAGCATGAAATCCGGTAGAGATGAATGTAATTTCCTGCACTCAGGTTTAAAAATTAGCAGCTGAACAAGGATCAGATGGAGAGCTGTGGTTTAACAGACATAATATAGTACCTCTAGAGTTAACTTCCTAAAACACACATCTGATCATGTCGTTTCAAAGCGCAGACACTTCTGATGGCTTCCCAAGGCATCAAAATAAAGCCCAAACCCCTGGCATTTGAAATTCCTCGGTTTGACCCCAGCTGCACTGCCCAGCCGCACCTCCCGGTGAACGGTAGGTTCTGGAGGTAGCTGGTGTGGGCTGTAATCTGACTCTCCCGCTCACCAGCTCTATCACCTTGGGCAAGCCCATTTACTTCAAGGACTCTCAATTTTATTGTCTACAGAATAGGGATAATAAATGAGATAATACATTCAGAGTGGCTCGAGGTTTGCCCGAACCACGGGAAGGGTCTGACAAATACAAGTGCCCTCCCACCTGTCGTCCTCTTCTGTGCACAGAAATATTTATGGGGGCACCAAAGAGCAAGAGGAACAAAAGGAAGAAGGAGACAACAGGCAGTGCAGGGAGAACAGGGACAATCAGAACGGCGTCTCGACAGCTCCAGCAGGGAGGCAGCGAGTGCCACAAGGCAGAGCTTGTGGGGAGAACCCGTGTGGAGGAGCAGCAGGCGCTAAGAGGCAGGTGGTCCTAAGGGAAGAGGGCCCCGAGGGGCCTGCAGACAAACCAGCGGGGCTGACCTTTCCTTCCGTGGCCCGCTGCGGGTACCAAGTGGCACGGCCCCAGGCAGAAGAATTCTCCTGACTAAGCACTGGGCTGTCTTAGGTAAGGGGATTTTATCTATTATGAGAGGCATTTCATTTAGAAACCTTATTGGCATGGGTCTTTTAATGTGGCTGATGGCACAAAAAAACTGCAACTTGGAAGTCAGAGCTGGATGTTGGATTCGAACAGAGTCGACAGCGGTAATGAGTAAGACGAACTGCCGTTGATTGAAGCCCCGTGATGTGCCAGGCCCTCTGTTTACTACTTTATACACATGCTCTCATGTGATCTAAATGCCAGCTCACTGGGTTGCTCTCTTAGCCCCATTTCACAGCTGGGAAACACGCGGGCAGACTGACTTGTGCTGCGTCAGTGCGGGCAGGCAGAAGGGCTGGTGTTGGAACTAAGGGGGTTCTGCTTTCAGGCTGCTGCCTTACAACCTTCCCTACAGTGCTGGCCTCGAGGAGGGTCATTTTGCTAATAGGCTTCCTCACCCCCAGGCCACCAGTCACAAGCTCATGGCCCCTTGCCAATTTCCCTTGATGGAAATGGATTCTTTGCAGCCTGTACTTTCACAAATCGGGAGAGTAAGGATACGGTGACCCAGATAGGAAGAGCTGTTTCTCTGGGTTCTTGGGGTCACGACTTGCTGCTGGCTGGCTGAGCAGCGAGATAATCTGCAGCATGCTCTCTCTCCATGGCCTGGGAATCCCTCATTGTCTCAGTCACATGGCTCTGAGGAAGGATACCCTGAGGATTCCAGACTTAGGGACCCTGAGCTGGGCCTGGGCACCGAGGGTTACTGTGATTCCAGCTACCCCAGCAAGAGACTGAAAGGGCTCCCATGATACTACCTCCCTACACACGCCCCGCAGCCCCTTTCAAGCTTACATGCCTCATCTGGCCAGTTGTCACCTGGATGCAAAACATCTAGGGCCACCCAACTTGCTCTGTGACGGAAATGTGACGAGAGACCACTGATTCACAAGATAGCCCATGGACACGTTCAGAACCTTTACAGATGGCAAGATGGACCCCACTGCCACCGCTCACAGTGTAATTCAGTCTTCATGCAAATGAAGACAGGGAGCTAAAG
Source organism: Mellivora capensis (assembly GCA_004024625.1). Classification (NCBI taxonomy): domain Eukaryota; kingdom Metazoa; phylum Chordata; class Mammalia; order Carnivora; family Mustelidae; genus Mellivora; species Mellivora capensis. The sequence continues at coordinate 37,613 of PISX010006125.1, forward strand.
CGGATAGAGTGGCTTGCCTGCGGGCCGCCCAGATCAGACTCCAGAACCCAGAACTAGAAGGTGCCATCTTCCCTCCACCTCCTCCTGGACGAGCCACAGGGGCACGCTGGTCCTCCGGGGGGCACCATGCCTGGCTCCATCTCTCAGCCCAACCCGCTGACAAGCTGCACTGTCGGGGCTTTTTGGGGTGCTTGGGAGGTCAGTCTCTCAAAGTCTGCAAGCAAGCTGAGTTCAGCGCCAGCTTCGACCCTGTAGTAGCTCAGCCAACAAACTGGAGGGCTGTATGGTGAGGTGAAAGTCCCAGTGGTGTGGAGCCAAAAGATTTAGATTGGTCCCCAATCAGCTAACTGGTTTCTGACCTTGACAAAGGCACTTAAATTTCATTTATGGGGCTTCCTTGTATTTAAAGTGGGGAGAAAAAAGGGCGTTTTGCAAGAACACTGGTTTCACAGTCCTCGACCTACATGACCTGGAGTGAATTCCTTCATTTTGGTAATTGTCAGGGTAAACCGTAACAGGATGAGACCCATCCATGCCAGGCTGTCTAGCATTTGAGAAGGGGGGCTACATGTGGAGGCATGGGGCACAGGGTCAGTGTGTGGAAAGCTGGACACTTGCAAAGTGGTGGCAGGGACACTACGAAGGGAGGGAGGGAGGCAGACAAGGGGTACGGGAAGACAGAGACCAGCAGCGGCATATGACAGATATAGGGGGTGGGCAATATATGGAATTTAAAATCTTCCAGTAGCCACAGTAAGAATAAAAAGAAATGAATGAAATCCATTTTAATGTTATTTTAATTTAATCAAATATTATCATATCAACGTGTAAGCAACATGTTGAGATATTTTATGTTCTTTTTTTGTATTAGGTCATTAAAATCCAATATAATAGCTACGTATGGCTAGCAGTGGCATTATCCAAATACTCAAGGACTAACAATTTGGGGGGCCTTATTTGGTGCCAAGCTTTGTCTTGGTGTTCCAGAAACACCCGCTCATATTTGTCTCCTCCTCCAGCTTGCAAGGGCAGTATCACCACCCCCCACCCCGCCCCGTGAATACAGATGAGGAAACTGAGATTAAGAGCAGGTGAACCACTGTCTTGGGACGCAAGGTTAGGGGGACACAGGAGGAGGATCCGAACCCAGCTTTGCCTGGCTGTTCCCCTGGCAGTGCGAGAGGAGATAAGAGAGGCTGCTCCAGGGTTGTGGGACCACAGAGTCCTAGCTGGGTTCCCAGGTGCCGGCAGCTATTTGATTTGCAAGTGTCTTATGTAAACCTCCTTACACAAGTCAAGTATGGAAATAACTGCCCAGGAATGACCAAGGCATTCCATCTCTGTGAATTCCTGGGCCATGAACCAGCAACTTCCTACCACATCAGCACCAAGCAAAAGCAGGAGCTAGCTCACCCGACCCAACCCAGCATTGTTCTTCCCTTTTCTGAAATGCATGTTGACGCTGGCATTTTATCTCCTCAACAATTCGGTTTAATCCATGTTAGAGATTTGTTATGCTGTATAATCACCTTTTTGTAATTTTCTTTAATTCCTCAAGATGCATTTCTACTTTTGAACAAATAAATGCAGCTTCGCTACTCATTTTTCCCGTATGGGAAGTGTCATAAATTTTACATCCATGACTAGCTGCAAGCTTTGTATTATGAACATCCTATTTTTCCCTTTCTATCTTCAAACAGACTTTTGGCCTTTGCTTAAATAGGCATTTAGACTAAGCTGCACATGGTTTTGAGCTGATGTAGCAAGAATCTGTACAGTAACAAAACCTGAATGCAAAGAGCCTTTAGTCACAACTGTTCCCTCCCTACACTTCTCTACCATGGCAACCAGGCCAGGCTGCACTCCCATGCTTCACCTGTGTGCTGCTGTCTCCATCTCTAGAACGGCAGTCTGGGACTTGGAGAGTAGTCATCCTGTAAGCCTACGACCTGAGGACTGGTCAGAGTGAGACTAAGACTTAAGACCTAGTCAACAATGCTGGGATTTGAGGACTAGTCACTGAGTAAACTTAGGACTTAAGACCCAGTTAACAAGTGAGCCTGGGACTCAAAGACTAGTGATCAGGTGAGCCTGGGATGCAAAGACTAGTCATTGAGTGAGCCTAAGACTTAAGACCTAAGGTCATGGGGTGAGCCTAGGACTTGAGGACTAGTCATCAAGTAAACCTAGAACTTAAGAACTAGTCATCTTGTAAACCTGGCACTTAAAATCTAGTCATCCTGTGAGTCGGGAACTTGAGGACTAGTCATCATGTAGCCAGAGACTCATGAACTAGTCACTGTTCACTGAACTCTGGACCCACAGACTAGTCAGGGTATGAGCCTAGGACTTAAGGACTGGTCACTGTGTGGGCCCTATAACCACAGACTAGCCAGGGTATGAGCCTAGGACTTGAGCACTAGTGATTGTGCAGGTCTCAGATTCAAGGACTAACCATTGTGAGGCTGGCAGGTGGGGCTGTATGCCATGGAAGTGTTCCTAGTTCAAGATCACCCAAGTGGCCCTAATGCCGATTTGCTGTGGGGAGGAAGGATCTCAAAAGCCAGGAGAGGCACAGAGGAAGGGATGCCACACCTGAGATAACTGGCTCCTCTATTTCCTGTCGACACTGCCATCCTGCTTACCGGAAACCGGGATGCAGGGTCAAGGTCTACCGAAGGCACTGGTTCAGTGTCCTGCACACCCCACGGCAGAGCAGGTGGGCTGCAGTCATACAGGAATCCCAGAGCTACAGAGCAAGAAAAGCAAATTTGACTAGGGGTGTCTCTGAAACCTGGAGCTACGGATCATAAAACCTGTTTTCTCATCTAGGACTGATGTGACCACTGCTTTAGTCCTTTCATTTAAAAAATCTCTGTTTCTAATCCACCTCTTTGAGGTAGGAACTAATTTCCTTGACCCAAGGAATTAAAGTAGAAACCAAAGAAGGGGAGGGCAACATTACAAGAGGCTCCCTAGCTCTGACTCCCAGCATAGCCCGACAGCACGCGTTATGGCGGTGACACTGTGCACGGAGCAGTGCCAACACTGTCAGGGCTAATGACCCCAGAGGCGACTGTTATTAGCCAATTCACTAATTAGGGGCCTGTTTGTAGAGCTAATGGGAAGGGTAATCATTTGTTAGCTTAAGTAAAACTCCCGGGCATTCCTGACAACTGTCATCATGGAAAAGTCTGGAAGGCTATTCATTTATCCCTGTGAAATTCACAGGAAGAATCTCAAAAGCCAGAGTCATCTTTGACAACACAAAAGTGAGCATACCCTCCTTAAGGAATTTGCTGGTAGGAATTTCCTGCTTTGGCTCCTAATAGATCCTCTTTAGCAGCAAATAAATATGTGTATGTATAGACACAGGCACATTTCCACATTTGCATTCCAGTGGTCTGATTTCTGTGGGCTCAATCCAATTTCTCTCAGACTCTGAGCCTAGAGAAACAGTCACAGTTAATGCCATTGACAGGAGAATAGCTCTGGAGCCCTGACACGGAATGTAGAAATCTGCTGCAGGTCCATGTGAGTGTGTGAGTGTGTGTGAGTGTGTTACCATGGATGTGAATGAGCAGGTGATTGCATATGAGTATGAGTGAGGGCGTATGTTAGTGTGTGAGTGTGTGAGCATGTTCACATGTATGTGTGTACATGAATGGGTACATGTCAGCATGTATGTGACTGACTGCATGAGTATGCGAGGACACGTGTGCTATGTTTGTGTGCACGTATGCACATTCACGAGTATGTTAGCATGCATGTGCATGTATGCATGGGTGTGCGTTGACATATACGGGAGCAAGTGTGAGTGTATGAGTGTGTACTGGCATGTGAGTGTGTGAGCACGAGTGTCAGCGTGTATGTGAGTGTGCATTAGTGTGTGTGTAAGTATGTATGACTGTATGAGTGTGTTAGCATGTGAACACATGTGCAGGAAGAGGGAGTATTTGGATGCTACAATTAGTTTTACTTGGCTTGCATGTTAAAGATCAATAAAAACAGCCAAGCTTTCTAAAGATGATTTTACTGACTCTTATTACTTTTAAAAAGCTTTTAAAAAATTGTGGATAAAGAATATTATTGTTCTTCTTGTGGGTAAGACTAAACCAGTGTCTAGAACTTAGGGACTTTTTGGCTTGCAGAGGTGGGACCCGGAAGGATGAACTCTTCTTAATTGTTCTCCCCCCCAGAAGAAAATTTAATCTGCCACCCAAAGCTTCCTGGACTTTTTTGCCTTGGTCCTGCTGGGCACAGGGTGCACCCCGACAAAGATGACAGGAGAGGCCAAGAAGTCACAGCCCCTACAGCAGGAGTACAAAAAGAGGCTGTACCTGGGTGGGGGGCAGGGCCCAAATTCTGGAGAAGCCCTTAGAGATTGCGGGTCCCCCTAGACCCTGCTATAGTGAGAAACTGAGGCCCAGAAGGGGCAGCAACTGCTCAGGGTCATGGGTATACCAGCCAGACAGCACAGGTGTGAATCCGGTCTCCTGACTGTGCCCTGGCCTGACATCCTGCTCACTCGGCAGTCACCCAGATGCTAACCCCATCCCACCCAGATGCGCCTTTCAGAGGTGGCGAAAAGCGATTCTTTAAACAGGGGGACCCAGGCCCCCCAGAGGGCAGGAGCCCCGTGCCTACGGTTGCCACAAGTTGGCTGCTGAATTAGTGTCCAGATGGGCAGCTCATTGTGGCCAAAGGGGCTCTGCCTGTCTCCCTGCACCTGGCCCGTGTGTGCCCATTTATGGCAACCTGGTGTCACCTGGCCATGGGCCCCAGGAGCCATCTTGCAGCTCCAGCACAGCAGCACAAAGGTCTGTGACGCCCCCTGAAGAGCCCCATGCCAGGCCTGCTGTGCTCCCTCCCCCAGGGCCACTGGTCACTACAGGCTCTCCTGGAGAGGGGTCCCGGCAGGGGGAGGGGTCCTGGCATCAGGAGAAGGGCTGTTGCTTCTCTAGGGCCATTGCTGCAATTTAGAAGCAGAATGGATTTACTGGCGGTCCCTGGGGGCTTTTCTGGGGAGTGATTAATTTGCCGGCTAGAGGATATTCACTTTGGCAGCGGGTCTCAACTGCAGGGCTCATAATCATCACACGGGAGCTCATTTAAAATGCAGATTCCATGGCTCCCAGTTTGGGTCAAGGCCCTGAACTGGGCATTCCATGGATTTTGAGGCAGGTGGGCTGTGGACGCTCCCACCCCCAGATTCTGGCACATCAGCCCTGGCAGGTCGACAGAGCATGAGACCATCGAGGCTACTGAGTGGCACTCTGGACAGAAGGGTGCAGCAAAGGCCCTGAAGCAGCTCTCTCCCTTTGGGGCAACAGTGGCACAGATCATCTTGCCAGAGCCTCTGCTGTGCTATAAACGTGCACCCCAGTGGTCCTGGGCTCTGGGTCACTGCGGGATAACACCAACGCACCCAGGCTGTGGACAGAAAGGCTGGGCCCTGAGTCCTGGCCTTGCCACTTCCTCACACAAGAGCCTTGGGCAGGCTAGCCAGGATGGTCCTGTCTCATCGTCATAAGAACAAGGTAAGCATGTCTCCCTGTGCCAGGTGGGTGTCAGAGCTCTATGAAACGGGCAGAGTCCCATCCTTCCTGTGGTGGTGGTGGTGGTGTCTATCCAGGTCTTCCTTCCCAGTACAGAAGACCCCAGGGGCCTGTAAGCTGGTATTAATTAGATCCTCTTTCTTCTGGTCATCAGCTTGGAGCAGACTGTAGAGAATGGGAGCTCTGACAGCTCTGGAGGTGGGAAGGGGGTGGGAGGCAGCGGGATTAGGACCACAAGAAGAGTGGAGCACATTAGGCATATCTACCTGAAATGTTCTGGGGGACAGACTGTGGGGGATTCTGGTTAAAGCTTCACCTACTCCTCAAGCTGCCTTGAGCCCCGAGCTGGTCATAAGGGCCACTCAGTGAGGCGCATGCATCCCTGTGACCAGTCATTCTAAAAGGATCCAAACAACAAGTAGATTATCATACACCAGCCCAACTAACCAAGGCCAGAGGGAGGCCGACAATGAGCCGGGGGGTCGGGGTGGGGGGTCAGCCCTGAAAAACAGAGCCAAATCAATAAATGGGTCTGAAGATCTGGGAACGGGCCCAGGATGGAAATGAAAGGCACATCTAGAACACTCACTTCTATGTGCAGAACCTGTACTAGACTGGTTTAAGCAAAAAGGGCATTGACTGCTTCTAGTAACTGGGAAATCCCAGGGTGACTTCATGAGGGGCAGAGGGCCTTTCCAGGGGAAGGGCAGATAGAAGCCCCAGTCTAGCAGGGGTGAGGACAGGCAGGGCCTTGGGTGCTAGGGCACAGATTGTGGGGAGCAAATCCTTATGTCTCCCTGTGCCCTCCCTGCTCCATGGAGACCTGCCCCACACAGCAAGGACGGAGCCTGCTCCTCAGGGCTTCCTGATGACCGGGTGGCCCAGTCTGAGCAAAGGAGATGAACCAGGCAGCAGCGGAGAGCACAGGGAGGGGCAGGGCCAGGTGGGAAGAGGGACATTATGGGTTGATTTTTTTTTTTCCTTCCAAAGGAGATGAAGCTGTGGGTAAGAGAGGGCAAAAAGGGAGGCTCAGGGATGGACAGAGGTTTGCTTCCTCAGCGCTTACAACAGCCCTGTGGGTGCTAGACAGTTCCCCTATTTACAAAGGAGAGGGCTGTGCCTCAGAGAAGGTCTATAGGCCAAACTTCAATCAACAAGTGAGAGGCAGGACCAGGATTTAACACCGACTTCTGTGCTTCAAAGTCCCTGTTTTTCTCCTATTCCCAGCTACCTCCTGGAAGACAGGACAGATCCTAGCTCAAAAGGACAGAAGGCCTTCGTGGGCTGGAAGGTGACTGGTGAGGGCCAAGCTCCTCTCAATGCCTGCACCTGAGGACACCAAGAGAACTTGAGGTCTGGAGTACCAGGCTACCATTGCTGACCTTTACAGAATCCTGGAGAATAAAGAACACTGCAATACCGGAAAGGAATAGTCTTCCATTTCATGGTTTTCAAAAGAATTCATGCCATAAAATACAGGTAAGCCCAGATAAGATTCGAGAATGGCCCAGTAAAGAAGCTGGTTTCAGAGCACTTAGGAAATGGAGAGATGATTAGTAGGAACAGACAAGGCAATCACAAACACATCATTCCATACTCTTCTCTTCCCTGTAACAGGGATCCTGGTGGGGAGCCCAGGGCTACACAGTAGCCCACCAGTCCCAGCCTCTACCTGGACCCATCCGGTGGCAAAGAAGGAATAATGCAGGCTGGATGCCCAAGGAATATATTAGGAACTGGCTGAATCACTGGACCCACCAGGGCAAGGTCACCTTCAAAGGCAGTCTCTACTGGCATTCTGTCTTAAGCCTTGTGCAACTTATCATTTTCATCAATGACTTAGCAGAAGAGCTGGCAAGTTTATGGAAGGCAGAGTTAGATGGGATGATGAATATGTCAGACGACAGTATCCACATATCCAAATAATCAGTCTATAGGCTGGACTAAATCTACCCCTAGTGAAGTTTATTGGGAATAAATATGAGGTCCGGAACCCAAGTCCAGAGCACTTAGTAACCACGCATGGAGAGGAGTTTGTCTGAAGCTCTGGGTGGATGGTCAGCGAGGTCCGGCTGACGGGGCGGGGGACAATCAAGCGGGGGACAATAGGTGCCGCAGCCCAGTGAGAGTGTGCTCCAGCCAGAGCCCAGTCTCCAGATGAGGGAAGTGATGGCTGCGCTGCATTCGGGCTGGTCAGCCTGCTCTGCCTCACAGAACCTGCTGCTAACAGGGAGCACAGGGAGTAGAGACAGAGACTGGAAGCCAGGTGTGTGTCTCGTTGGGTGGTTTCGGGAACCGGGTATTAGTGCTGGAAGGATAAAGCTATAATGTTTTACAAAGGAATGTAAAAGTTCCCTTTGGTATCTGCAGGGCTGGCATGCAGAGGCACCTTCACTGAGCTCTACAAAGTCCCAAGGACAGAGCTAGGAAGCTCCCAAGACATAGCCCCGAGCTCCATGAGAGAGCACTTCTCTCATAGGGCCATGAGAGATGAAATGGGGAGCTTAGTAAAGATAGGCTCTGGCAACCAAGCTCGTTTTCGCAGAGACAGTAGATTTCCTGAGGGCAAGCACCCTGGGAAGGATCCGCCCGTATCTGGGATTGGATTAGATGACCCCCTCTGAGGGTCCTATGGGGATGCCACCAGGCAGAGTGACTCAGAACTTCATCTTATTTGTGTGTGTGTGGGGGGGGTGTTGGTGGGGTAGGAACAGTGACAGTGGGAGTGATGATTTTGGAACACTTAGAGAGTTCCTAGAAATCGTGGCCCGGTATGGATGCCTTCAACTCCCAGAGAGACTGGATGTTACAGAGAAGGCTCAGAATCATGGTTCTCAACTCCCTTGGATCTGACTGTACCAGAAACAAAAGTGCTTTCTTATACCATAAAACCAGCAACCAATGGCCACAGGTCAAATTGGGCTTCTTAGGGTCCACTCCAGCCTGGGGATGAGCATGAGCCAAGGCCAGCATACCATGTACACCATTTCTCTAAGGTGAACCCTTCAGGGAGGCCCTCCTGTTGGTATGCGCAGATAGGCAGGGAACTCTGCTGGCGGTGGGCAGAGCCCTCAGTCATTCAGAGCCTGCATCCCCCTGCCATGCACTCCCTTCCTAGGGCCTAGAGACGGTCAGGATCTTGAAATCTAACCACCTAAGATACCGGCCTCCACTGAACTCTACAGTCTGATAAAAGTCTGTTTTACAGAGTGCTACAGGGGAAACAAATCTTTCTGGAACATCCACCCTGGTCCTTGAAGAACCAGATACCAGGAGACAGTATCCAGCCTCTGCCAGCTTCTGCCACGGTGGGTCCTGCTGGCAGCCTCCGGTGCAGTCAGCGGAGCCCAGAGCCCTTGTCACTTGTGGAAGGAGGGGCGGTGTGGTTGACAGTGATCAGACCTCAGGGGCATTCTTTAGTTCTGCCACATTTCACCACTTGACAATTTCCTGACCCTCTGCCAGGGCGCCCTTCTTGGGAGGCATGAGTGTGCACTCCCAAGCACTACATGCCCAGAGTGGGTCCAGGGCAAGGTGGTGCTGTAGCACCAAGATCCACCCTCAAGAAGTTCAATAGAAAGGCTCTGCTTGCAACAAAGCTGCTCCCTTCCAGGCAAAAACGACCACGATGAAACCAAGTGAAAGCTTTCTCTTAATAACAGGAACAGGGCAGGCAATAGGACCAGGAAAAATAAATCTAATGACAAGAATGCTAAGCCCTAACCTCTTTACTGACTTAAAAAAAAGGAAAAAAAGAAAAAAAAAGAAAACCCCAAACACGATTCCTCTACTGTAATAACATTTAATCCCCAGAAGCTAATCTAAATGTAACACTCAAAAAGAAAACAAAAGTGGCACAAAGGAAAAGAGCCCCAGCCGGGCCTCTGGGGACACAGGCTTTAGTCCCCAGGTGAGTCTGCTAATAGAGCTGGGAATGAAATGCCATTTTTGTCTCTGTTGAGGGGCAGGGATTAACACACTGTCGTCTCTAAGTCCAGTTTCCTGAGTCATGGATCTCTGAGCACTAAGAAAGTTCAGGGCAGAGGCCAGCTGCCCCTGGAGGCTGCCCCTGCCCCGGAACCATGGCTACCACTCAGAGCCTACCAAGTGTGGTCGACCAGGGGAATCGGCTCTAGGAGCTTCAAAGGCAACAGGACCATCATTGAGCCCACCACCCCCATGGTCGTCAGACAGGCTCCCCTGCCCCTCCTTTCTCTGGTGCTGGGGCAGCTGGGGAACCCCTCACCTGCCTACGGCCCTGGGGATGGTACCCAAACCCCCTAGGCGCTCACGCTTGTGCTCCTGTCCAGTCGTGGTCAGGAGCCTCCCTGCCTCTCTGCTCCTCATCCATTCCCACTGGCACACAGAGTCGCCCAGAAATCAGCCATGCCCACACCTGGTATCTGCGCCATCACCTTGTGGCTTGATGCTGCTCCAGTGCTGGACAGTCCATTCCTGATCCTCCGCCAGAAGTCCTAGTCCCCTCTATCCCATTGTCTCCTTTAATCCCCCTCACAGACCTTTGTAGAATCATCTTGTTCCCCTGCTAACTGTTTGTCCATCTCGCTGCCCTGACGAGGGAACCCTCTCTGCCGGGCCCACGGCCGGGCCCTACCCGGGCTATGCCCTGCCTGGGCCCCTAAGCACGTGTCTACTGAATGGGTGAGTCATCCCAGCTAGTAGTCCTGCGGCAGCTTCCTAAGCAGGCTTCCTGCCTCCCACCTCAACACCATTACCGTTTCATCTCCCAGAAGCTGCCAGTTATCTTTCTAAAACACAAATTCAATCATATCAATTCTCTGCTTAAAAGCTTTTTTATGGCTTGCCACTGCCTGTCGGGTGAATTCCAAATTCTTCCGTATGCACGAAGGCCCTTTACGTCCGGACCAGCCCGTCCTTCGAGCTGCATCTGAGCTTCATCCCTACCCCCTTAGTACCTGCTTCTCCCCCAACAGCAGTGCCCTACCTTCTTCTAACAGCCCACAGAGAAAGGACTCACTCCCGGTCTGCTTACACTGACCCTCGACGGCAGAGCCTGCCTGGACTCAGCACGAACATGACTTCATCTGTGCAGCCCCACTGAGCTCGGGCAGGATTCACTGCTCCATCTCCTGGGCTCCCAGACTGATTTTCCATGGGCGGCTGGAGCACTGACCATATGTTACAGTGGGTTTCCACTCACTAAATATAGAGTGAGGGCGCAAGGACTGGACCCGTGGGACACAAAGAGGAGTAAAACAAGGTTCCTGTCTCCAAGAAGCCTACAATCTAGTAGAATGTGATGCTTGAACACAGAAGGGTCAAACAGTGCTCTAAGCTGCACCCCCGGAGGTGTCCCTAGGTTCTGTGAGGCACGTCGGAGACACAGCTAGCTGACTTGGGCTGGGCAGGGCGACGTGTTGGAGACAGGTGCAGAGGAAGTGGGTGCTGTCTGGGGAGGTGGACAGGCAGGGCGGTGTCTGCGTTCTCGGAGGAGGCGAAGACCATGTCTCTCATGTACACGCTGTGTCCTGTACCAGCCTCAGTGGAGGCTCCAGATCTCGATCACCTAATCCTCTCTTTACAGAGAAGTGATTATCAAAATTTTCCTAACCAGGAAGTGACAGGCAAATAAAACAAGGCCCTTCCTGACTCCCTTCTGTGGATGGTGGCCCACAGAACCAGAGCAGGGGCTACAGAATGAGTCATGAGAAGTGGTGACAGTATCCCTGCCCTAAGCAGGGGTCAAGCGCAAACCACGAGGAAACTCTCCCTGGGAGAAACCCGGTGGCCAGCTGCCTGCCAGCCAGAGGAGGCCGACAGAATGCTGATGCAGAGGAAGTGGCCCTTCTGTTGTTTGTGATCAGATGGGGAAGAGGGCTGGCATATGCCACATTCTGGGTGAGCAATACTTGTTTTTCCTTAAACATCTCCAGAGGAAGATAAAGGCTGTACAGCTTCCTTCCCTTGGTTATTATGTTATGATCCTTTATTGCAAATCGGAACGTCCTTCCCTATATCTAACTGAAATTTTCAAGCAGTAGTTCAAGGCTCTAGGCCTGTACCAGTCAGTCTCCTAAGAGGAATACAGGTACATCCTGTGGCTAGGCTTCTCCCTCCCTGCCTTTCAGTTTCTCGGCCCTTTCACCAGCGTGGTTTGCCAACCCCCAGCCCCGCCACCCGGGGCCTCCCCAGTCTCTCTGCGGCAAGCCTGAGCGGCACAGCAGGAAATGCCACTGCCCAGTGCTTGATGGCTTGTGGGACATAGCGAATGCACAACAGAAAACCACTGGCTAATTTCTAGGTTTCCTTTGCTCAGTAACATTTCGACTTTGTTCCGGATGGAACCTTTGGCTACACCTGCCAGCAAAAAGCCATGCTGCCTGCCTCAGGGTTCATCTTCTGTCATCTCCCTACTAATGCGTGAGAGGGCACGTCAGCCCAAACCCAGCCAGCAGCTCCTGCAGGATGCCAGGGCAGTGGGCTGGGCCCTCATAACCGTAGGGATAGGGCGCCCAGAGAGAAGCCCGCTCTCCCCTGGACCCCTGGCCTTCCAGGAGCTGGGCTTCTGAGCCCAGAAACTCAATGTCCATTCTGCCTTCACCCAGAACGGCAGCTCATGGACACCTCACGTGTTCACATGTCACATCAGATTTCTTCTGAACAGGAGCCATAGCTAAAGGACATTTAAAACCACAGATTAGTCCAACAGTCTGTCTTTGATGGAGAAGTTCAAAGAAAGGGCATGAGGCGAGTTAGAGGTCAAGCGTTGATCAGAAAACAACGTACTGACACACATGTGCAAGCACTCACACACATGTACAGACGCACTCACACTGATATGCCCTCCCACATAGTCACACATGTACATGTACACACATACATGTGTGTGCATGTGCACAAATGTGCAACCAGGAACACAGTTCCAGGGTCAGCTCGGGATCTGGTTCCCAACTGTACTGGGAACCTCCCTCTCCCTTGGCCCAAATCATCATCGATTCTTCTCTTGCAATGTCTCTGTATTCTTATTAATTTTTAATTACACAAGCTGCACACAAGTACATCTACTTTTTCACAAAATTAAAGACATAGCAGATAAGTTACAGTCCCCTCTGACTCTTTTTATAACCCTGAATGCCCTTGAACTGCCCAGGGGCAATCACGGTTTTCTGTTTGGAGTGTACCCTTCCGGACTTCCTTTTCTATATCCACACGAACTGCACATACCTACAGAACAGAGAGACTGTGCGTGTGTCCGGTGTATACATACACACCGACTAAACCACAACCTGCTTTTTCACCCAACAACATCTCCCAAGCATCCTCCCGTGCTAGGGCACAAGGCTCCAGATCTTTTTTTTTTTTTTTTAAGTAGGAGGAGCTGCAGGCAGAGGGAGAGGGAGAAGCAACCCCCTCCCCCACCCCGCTAAGCAGGGAGCCCAATGCGGGGCCCCTTCCCAGGACCCCAGGATCTCACTGAGCTGAAGACAGACACTCAACTGACTGAGCCACCCAGGCGCCCCTCCAGATGCCTTCCAGGCACCCCATCATCTTTAACTGCTGTTTGCTGTTCAGAGTCAGGCGGATTACGCTCATCCACTTCCCTATTCACAGGCAGTGAGGCTGCCTCCAAATCTGTCACTATTGGAAATGGGGCTCCACAATCCCTTGCCTGTGGCTGGTTGTGCACACATGTGAGGGTCTCTGCAGGGCATGTCTCCAAAAGGAGAGCTGTGGTTGGGGGGGGGGTCCCTGTGTCTCCCCTTCTTTTGTGGCTCCAGGTCCAGACAGTTGTTACCTTGTTCTATGTACTGAGGACTGCACCCTCTCGGCTACTGCACTTCAGTCTCTCTCTCATTAAAATGTGAGTTTCTGTATAAGTATAAGTAATACCTACTGTTTATTGAGTGCTTACTATGTGCTCAACACATTGCCTCATGATGCCCTTGGAACAACCTTCGGAAGAAGGGGGCAAGTGTCTCCGAGCAGTTCTGTCATCTGATGTAGGCCACACATTAGGCAGCATGGCTGGGAATGCACTCGCTGGTCTGACCTCAAAGTCCTGCCCTAGGCCACCCAAACTTCCCCCATCACCCCACCACTGGACCTGGGACCCTGCTGTGCACGGCAGAAGCCTCTATGGAGAAGATGCTTAGACAGTCAATAATTTATTTTTAAATCCTGCCCCTGGAGTCTCCGCAGTGGGACTCAGCTCATCCACCCACCCAACACATGTTTGGTGAGCATCTATCACAGCCACGTCCTGGGCTGGGCAGTGTGGATGCAGAGAAAAAGAACATATTGGATGGACCTCTGGGGAAGACAAACAGTAAACAGAAAATATGCTTAAGTTGGATTTCGAAAAGTGAGCATCCTCTGCGAGGCAAAAAGAGGGGGCATTCTAGACAGAAAATAGGATCTACAATGGTAACTCAGTATATTCTGCAATCTGAAAAAAGGGACTGAGCAGAGTCTCAGACTGGAAAACTTGGTCTTTAGATGCTGTGTGATCCAGGGTGGCAAACAGGTTTCACCCTGAATGACAACCTCGATGAGAGCCCATCCAGGTTCAGGGGGAGATTGCTGGGATACTCTGATGATGTCTGCTGGGGGCACACGATGGGGTGTGGGCAAAAAGCCAACTACTTCCTCTCTCCAGTGAAACCACTGAGGCTCTTCAAAGGTGGCCCACACTCACTTCCAGAACCAGCCCAGGGCTCTGGCCTGAGGGAGCACTACCACCCCAGATCTTTTGTTTGGACTTTCCATTCCCACATGCCACACAAACACTCCCTCTATTGACGAATTCTCTCTCCGTGTATCTCTCTGTTGCTACAAGAGAGGCAGAACTCTGCCCGCATTGTGAAGAGCCCTGGGCAGGGGACGCACACACGCACACACGCACGCACACTAAAACTTACAGCACCAGCACGAGCTGGGGGGATGTCTGAGTCAGCAGGTCAGCAAGCAGCTACTCCCTTGCTCTGCAGATTCCTGAGAGGATAGTATCTTGGTTGAGTAGAAAAGAGCCAGATTCAAATAGGCCTGGGTTCAAATCTCACTCTGCCACCAGCTGGCCGTGTGTCCCTCAGTACTTCTGTGGACTGCCACATTTCATCGACACACAGGCATCATCATTTTCCGGGCTTTACGGACCAGTGAGCTGAGCCTGAGAGGTAAGGGGTCTTAGTTTCCAGACCTGCAAGGCATCTGTCACCAGAGCTCCCTGTGAAGAGGAGACCCTGGGAGCCACGTAAGTGCCTAGAACAGCTGCATGTGGGTTTTTAAAGAAATGTACTAACTGCATTTTGATTTGTTAAATGGATTATTAAATGGGTTTTGATTTGTAACATCTCAAAGAGCCATGGACACCAGTTTAAGCCACATTTTTTGGTAAATTTCCTGCTCCTTTTACAAAGTTATATAAGATAAGGAAGTGAGAATGAGAAACAGCTTTTGAGGTCAGACTAATTTGAACATTATTTGGATCAATTAAGACAGAATACTATTTTATTTGGGGTTCAAATAAACGACCATTGTCTTAATAGGTAATCAATCTGTCTGTAGCTCAATTAATAGAGCACCTGAGAATATATGCTCAGGTTAGCCCAGCCCCTCCCCCACAGGTTATTTAATAAACCCTGGCTTCCAGGTGAGGGCGGGAGCTGCCATGGAAGTTCAGCCCCAGCAAGTTTCAAGTCACTGTGTCCACATTAATCAGACCTCTCCGGATCAAAGTCCTTGCAGCACAATGACTCAGTTTCAGGAAATAGTTAATAACCTTCTTCCTTCAACTCAATTGTTCTAATCTCTTTGAGGGGTGGCTGTCTGTGGGGCCAGGGAGGACTGTACAAGTTTCCTGACAGGGAGAAGTCGAGATGGGCTCTGAATGAATCCCACGGGAAGAGGACTGAAGGTTGTCATGAAAAATAGATGTGACACAATAAATGCAGGATGTTCCCTGGGGTCTTAATCTCTTCCTTCAGAAAACCTGAACAATCCTGCCTGCTGTGCTGTTGTGAGGTAGAAGGGCGAGCGCAGGCGTGTGTGTGTCTGTGCATGCATACATACTGTGGAGACCCACTTCTACCCCAATGACAGAATTCTTCCAAAACAAGAGTCTCCACGCTGTGAACACTGGCCTCACCAACGACATTTCCCTTTAGTTCTGAGTTCTCCACTGACCCTCTGATGGGTATCTTCTAAGGCCCTGCATATGTGGCGGGCTTAGCAGGCCTCAGGAAAGCTTAGCAAGCCCAGGAAAAGTCGGGAGGGCCATCCATGCCATCAGTGTCTGCTGTTGCTAACCAGTATTTGATGGGCTTTGCTTTAGTTCTTACTCTCTTCCCTTTACCTGGATGGCCGTTTTCTGCTTGGCAAACTAATCATTCCTCAAAAGCTAAGTTGAGACTTCTGCTCCCAGTTATAGTAGAGTAGCTTGGGGGAAGAACTACACTCACCACTGAGAAAGAAATTTTAAAAGTTGACATTTAAGAATTCTGTTTTAGGGCATCTGAGGACCAAGACAAAACAGGTCTTGAGGGCCAAGATTATGAAGGAAAGGGACCTGCACAGAGGTTAAGTACTCACTCCTGGAGCCACTTGTCCCCACTAAGTTTTTTGGCAATTCTCAATGCAGGAAGAGAGGCTGAGAGTTGGGAAAACAGCTTAAGCTAAAGGGTGGAGAAGCTCAGAGCTTCTGGAAATCTCATAGGAGTATGGAGAGACACTAGTCCTTTGGAGCTCAAGGCTGCCACGGCAGCTAGGCCTTGAGGGACCAGGATTCTGGAGAGAAAGGAGCTAAAATACAGTGAGCCAACACTCAGTGGTTTTCCTCTTTTAAGGCATTTGTCACATTCTTGAGCTATTTAAGACAAGAGGCTAAGGAGCCAAGTAAAAGCCACTGAAAGGCAAAATGGAATTTTCAGAAGTCTCATGGAATTGAGGAAGCAAACATAGGGGTTCGGAGCTCACCAAGAAAGGAGGTGTCCTGGAGCCTTGGAAAGCCATGCCCTAGAAGGAAGGGTAAATCAGAAGTAGCCTGAGCTTTATCAAACCTGCAGCAAGCGTTCAGTCAGCTCAGTCCCTCAGGTGGCCACCGGAGAATAGGGTGGGCACTCCGGGGGAGAAGATACATTCCAGAGCCTCTGTACTGTATAGTCTCTATACAATGCTTGGCATTCAATCAAGAATTACCAGGCACACAAACAGATAGGACCAAGAGCAAATTAAAAAAAAAAAAAAAAAAAAAAAAAAAAAAAAAAAAAAAAAAAAAAAAAAAAAAAAAAAAAAAAAAAAAAAGCAAAAGAAATAGACCTTCAGATGACCTCAAAATAACTAATAGGTTACAGAAAACAGATGGCAAAAACAGGATTTCAGCAGAGACTGGGAATCAAACAAACAAACTACTGGAACTTCCAGAACTGACGAAAATGCAGTAATTGAAATTCAGAATTCAATAAATAGGTTTAAGAGAGACTTGAAACATTAAAAGGATTAGTGAGGTGAAAGGTCAATAGAGAAATTGCAGGTGACAGGATGAAGATTTTAAAAAAAGAAAAACAGAAAAATGAAAAAACAGAAAAAGAGGCACAGAGACAAATGAGACACAGTAATACATGTAACTGAAATGCCAGAAAGGAGGAAAGACAAAATAGGGCAGAATTTTATTTGAAGAGATAATGGCTCAGAAATTTCTAAAACAAGAGGACATCAAACCCTAACACATGTACCCCAAACAGGAAAAAAGAAAGAAAATGGACTCCTAGCCACATGACAGTCACACTGTTAGGAAAACCAAAGACAAAGAAAAGCTAAACATCACACAGAGGGAAAAAAAGGTAATTACCAAAAAGCAGTAATAATAATATCAAGAGCTGACCTTTCCAGGGAGAAACAGATATCAAATCAGAATGTAAAGATACCTTCAAGGAGCTCAAAGAGAGGATTGCTACATTCTTCAAAACTGAAGACGAACTAGATTTCCAGACAATTAAAACAGAGAATTTATAATCAGCAGAGCCACCCTAAAAGAAACATTATGGAAGTTCTTCAGTTAGAAGGAAAATGATCTCATAAAGAAACCGTAAATCCGTACATCAGTAATGATACAGAAAATCTGAACCTGACCGAACAACTGAACCTAACTGACACGCACGGAATACTGCGCGCACTGGCAGGACACACATTCTTCTCAAGTATACAGAAGGCTTAGCAAAACAGATCACATGCAGGCTATAAAGCAAGGTCTCAAACTTTAGAGGATTTAGAGTATGTCCTTCAACCACAGAATTAAACTGAAAATCAATTATTCAAAAAGTAACTAGGGGGGTAGGCTTGCTCAGTCAGTAGAGTGTGTGACTCTTGATCTTATATAATTATATAAATAACCCATGAAAAAAATCAGAATAAAAATTAGAAAAATTTTGAACTCAATAATGAAAACACAATACATCGAAATGTTAAGGTGTAGCTAAGGCTGCGTTTATAGAGAAGTCAATACCTTAAGTGCATACATTAGGAAAGAAACAAAGTTGCAATGGTATTTTACTAATTTTAGGTTATGAGCGAAATCTCTAACATGGGTTACAAAGTTCTGTGTGGTCTGGCTTCTGCTGACTTCTTAGTCCTGATCTCTGTCTCTCTCTTCTCATCCATTCCTCTCCAGGCCTTTCAATTCCCTGATTATGTTAAATCACTTCCTGCCCCCGGGCCTTTGCACACGTGGAAACTTCTGTTTAAAGTGCTCTTTCGGGGCACCTGGGTGGCTCAGTGGGTTAAAGCCTCTGCTTTCAGCTCAGGTCATGATCCCAGGGTCCTGGGATCGAGCCCCACATCGGGCTCTCTGCTCAGCAGGGAGCCTGCTTCCCCTCCTCTCTCTCTCTCTGCCTGCCTCTCTTCCTACTTGTGATCTCTGTCTGTCAAATAAATAAAATCTTAAAGTGCTCTTTCCCCTTCCTTCCTCTGACCAAAGGCTCCTCATCCTGCAGGAATCCATTTAAATGTCACTTCCTTGGAAAAGCCTTCTCAACCATCTAAGTCTGCATTAGGGTCCTCAGACATGTGCCTTTTAATTCAAACACTTTTTTTCATGGCTCATTACTGTAATCAATCATTGTTTGGGCAATCGCTTCTGATGCAATTAATTTAAAAATATTGTTTGCCATTCTCCAAATGACAAGCTCCTTGTTGACAGGAACCGGAGCTGTCTTGTTTATCATTCTATCACCAGCACCTAGCATGGTGCCTGGCAAACAGTAGGTACTTTATACATGTATGTTAAATGAACAAATGAATACATGGACATCTAGTTAGCCACCTAAGTAAACATCCAGTTTACTCAAAGCTGTTAAAAGATGTTCACTGTCTTGGAAGAGAACGATTATTGCTGTCAGCAGCTGGCATTTACGATACAATTTACAATCATTTGTTAATCCAAGAAATCTCCCATCAAGGATTCCGCTCTCCAACCCCAGTGTTTAAGTAAAGTAATTTCTAACTCTGCACTGCTTCCTGTTTACTCTGTTTGGGCAAAGACAATTTTTTTTTTTTTTGGTTAGTAAACTCAATTTATTTATTAAATCTGTGCCACACTATGCCAAGCTGGGTGTTGCAAGAGTGATTCAAACGACTGCTTTCATTAATAATGATCACAACACTACTACTAACTGTTGACATGTGAGGTCTACTTTCCGTGTGTTATCTCACTCAAAGCATTTAGAGGGGTATCGGCTCTGTTTTGCACGTGAGGAAATCAGAGAGGTGAAATGACCTGCCCAAGGTCGCAGGACTGGCCAGTGAGAGGCAGGGCCAGGCTGGATTCCAGGTCTGCCTAACTCTAGAGCCTAGGCAGGCTCAGTGCCATCCCGGCACCCATCTCACACTCAGAGGGGACCTGGAGGGACAGCGACGATGCAGAGACACGTGGAGAAGAGCCATGGCTCTGAAGCATTTAAGTGAAGCTTGACCCCAGCCTGGAGCATAATCACGGGCCGGGCGAGAGGCATCCCACCACTCCAGCCTCACTCAGTTCTTCATCCGTGAAATGCCAGTGGCAGGAAGGGAGAGGATACGGTGTAAGTGCCTTGCAGAGCACCTCCGTTTAGTCAGATGCTTAGCATATAGTGTAATTATCAAGGGATGTTATAAACCTTTCAAAAAACCTTTCGCTTCACTCAGATGAAGAAGACACTCATATGCCACCTCCCCTTTGCTTCAGAAGACATGAGGATGAGAAAGGATGTGACCCCAAAGTCAAATGCACTAATCCAGGGGACCAGGAGGCCAGCAGTCTCCACCCTCAGGATGGTGGGCCCCATGGCAGGTAACAAAATGGCAGGGATCACTGACAGTAAAGCTGCCTGCCTTTTCTCCAGAGTCTCTTCTTGGGGGCCGGGCTATTCCACGATCCAGGTAAAGAGAGCAAGGGGCTATGCACCTGACATCACTGCCCGCAGGCAGCTCCAGCGGATGGGCCTGGGCGAGGGGCTGCACTGTGTTCTTTTTCCGTTTCCAGGGATCACATTATTGGGGTGGCTATCATCCCACAGCGTCTGGGGTGTGACTGCTTCTCAACCTCTTCCTCTCACTGAGTATGATTCCGAGTGTTTCTTAGCTCTGGACGAACCAGCTGGGCCCTTCTATTCTTGATGTCTATGCAGTTCAGTGCATTTGATCACACCCAGAACCCTTGTGGGATCCCAACGGGCAGATGCAAGACCTTTCCATCTCTACCCGCTTACTGGGAAGTTCTTTCTCTGAGTCTCCTGTTACTGCTCTAGGACTTGAAATCTCAAGATAAATGCTTTTCCCCAAAGCTGCTCTGTAGTCCCTCCCAGCAGTATGGACCCCTTGCTTCAGCTGCCCCATGCTGCACCCCAGATTTGTACTGAGTCCGCCTGTCCCCGCTGCCCTTCCTGGCTCCTTGCACGGTCTGCATCAGCAGCTGTATTTATAAGCACTTTGTCACCTCCTTGTCACCCAAACCTCCCTCTGATGATTCCTCCTTGTCGTGCCACATCCAAGCCCTCACCATTCTGCACTGTGACTGGTTTGCCTGGGGAGACACCCCAATTTACGCCTGGGAGGCAAGGGAAGACCCTTGGGGGATGAATAGGGTGTTGGCCCAGTCCACAGAGACCACCTTCACACAGAGGACCCAGATTACAAGGCCCAGCTCTCCCTTCCACGGCACCCTCTGCAGACCGTCCTGTGACATCCCCCTGAAGTAGGGTGCACACATAATGAACACACTGCAAGCACCTGCCATTCCTTAATGTTCTGGCTCTGAGGCCTCCCTCATAGCGCAGGAATAGGACAGATGGGAGACTGGATGCTGGCACTCAGAGCTATGTGACCTCAGCCAGCCATCAGTGTCCCTGAGCCCCAGTCCTGCTGGGAGTAAAATGGGGGCTGCCCTGGGCATGTCAACATGTGAGAGGTACATGGCTCAGGGCCTGGCACACAGAGCTGCCCTAAGGAATAGGCTGCTCTGAAAACCACGTCCACAAATTGGGGCGGGGGGCAGCGGGGCAGCAGCTCCCCTTTCTTGACTCCCCGGGGAGCCTGATGGCCAGTCTGTGGCCCAGCCCGCAGAACATCGGGCCTGAAACAAATCTACCAATCTGCCACAGCCCCCTTCCCACCGCCAGGGAGCCAGGGAAGAGCTGAGAGCTTATTTGGCCAATTACAGATGACCAATGGCTGCCTCATATCCAGGTAAGAGACCGAGGAACAGATGGTTGTCTGTGTTATTAGAGAAATTAGAAATTAGGCAGGTGGTGGCAGGTTTCAAGCCACATGTGGTGATTCTTACAAATACAGGCTAAGTTTACAAAAAATAATAAGCAAATTCTTACTTTATCGTGCCCTCCATCTTCGAAGCTGCCTCATGGAATTGCTGTGAAGACAGTTTATACATCTCGACATTCTACAAAGAGAAAAACAGAAGTGGTTACTTACAAAAGATTGAAATTTCCCTCTGGCTCCCTCCGGGGAGCAACCATGCTAAAAATCGACAGATGCTAATTTCTTGACCAGCATCAAAGCAGATCAGTGATTGCGGCATAGCGGCATAGTCTAGCTCCTACCCACCGTGGGCCAACCCTGGCTTCAGAATCCTAGGGTAGCAATGGCTGGACCAACATGTGGATCCTCTGGTTCGGGGGCTGGGAACACACCACTCTGAACCAGACCTGGCCTGTCACCTGATTTTGTAAATAAAGTTTTGGTGCAGTGCGGCCACACTCATGGTTTGTTCAACCACTGTCAGTGACTGCTTTTGTGCTACGGCAGCAGAGGTGAAGAGCTTAAACAGAGACTGAAACACTTACCACGTTGAAAGAAAAACATACTGAGACTTGATCTGGTCCAACCCCCGTTTTGTAGGTAGGTGGACTCTGCTGCCCAGAGGTGAAGCAACTTGCCCAAAGCCACACAGCAGGCAGCTGTGCCAAGACCACAGTCCAGGTGTCTGATTCCCAGCTGGGTGCGTGCTTTGCTGCCTGCCAGGACCACCTCATTCCCTGGCAAGGTGGCTCCCTGTCCAGAGCTACAGGGCAGGACCAAAGGCTGGCACCTCCCTCCCTTCTAAAGTTACCTAGTAAGTGTGCACATCCAGACCAGATCTGTGTAGAGGACAGCCTGGCCTTGCAGTAAAACAAAGCTGGGCTGAAGCCCTGGGGCCACCACAGTGTGACTCTGGGTAAGTTACTCCCCTACTTTATGCCTCAGTGGCCCAGAACCTAGCACTTTTCCACTTGTTTCCAGAAGAGATCAATAAAAATGCACTGGCTCACCTGAACTGCCACCACACTCCTGGTGGGGGCCCTTGAGGCTAGACTGATTTTTTGCAGGAAGCAGTCTCAAGAATGAAACCCCAGACGACAGCCCAAGACGGGCCAACAGTCAGACTTCCCTGGTGAGGGTGACAATAGCACAGATGCCATGGGAAGCCTGCCTAGCCATGCAGACCTGGGCCAGACCGTTCTCAGAACCTATGTGTGTGTGTGTGTGTGGGGGGGGGTTGATTGCCCCTCTTTTACAGATGAGTAAATGGAAGCTTCCAGCTTCATGGGCCTCCTACCAGCATGGGTCAGTCCCTGCAAGAAGTCTGAGGGGCAGTTAAAGGGACCCTGAAGTCACAGAGCCGTGCCCCTGTGCGTGCCTGTGGGACTCTAAGCCTGGATCTCCCCACTCTACCATTCACAGAGACAGCCTGGCCCAAAAGGAACAATTTATTCCTTAGACAAAATGTTAAAGGTGACAGGTAACCAGACACGAGCCATGCAGGGGAAGCGCCTTACCCCCAGGACACCCCACCATCCATCTATATTTTCTGTAACCTTCTCCTTACCAAGACGGGGGCAGAAAGCACCTCCCCTAGAGACCTACAGGGTTATCAAAGGCAGAGTCTGGGTAGGAACCTGGCTCTCATTCCCATCCTGGTATGTGCCTCGGGGAAGAGTCAAATGAGAGGGCCCACCAAAGGGGGTGTGCCTGAAGGAACATCTGGGGCCCAGACCAGCAGGAGCCTGGGTGCCAGAATACTGCACTGGGCTATGCTGGGATGAGTCCCGTGTTGGGTCTTCTGCCTCCCCAAATGCTGAGGGAGCCTGGCAGGTCCTCACCTCTGAGCCCGGGAGATAGCCCCTGCCTCTCTACACCAGCCACCAGGCACAGCAGCTGGGAAATGCGAACACTCCCAGCACACATCGGGCATGAAATACACAGGGGTTCTCTTCCCCCGCTCCCCAGCCACAATCGCTCTGGCTCCTACAGGTCTGTGTTGACTCCACGCTGCCCCATGTTTCCTCTCTAGAGTCCTGATGTTCCAGCCAAGAGATTATGATTTTGCCTCAACCAGTCTGACATTCGACCAACGTGGAATGTCCTAGGCATGGGCATAAGGACACAGACACGAATCGGCTTGGCTTCTCCTCCCACTCCACGCAGATGCTCTTCTGTGATATCCTTGACGCGGATCAAGTGCAATCAGTCTGACCTTTCCATCCACGGGCCCTCACAGAAGACGGCACAGCCCGCAGGCCCACCTTTCCATTTTTCTTGGGCATATGCATTCTGTGTTCTTTAGTGAGTCACTCACTTCCAGCAGCTTATTTCCTCATGGTAAGACAGGGCTCCCACTCCCTTGCAGGATGGCTGAGAGACGGAGTTGAGTGGTGGCAGGCTCATGGTGTCCACCCTGCCCACTGCAGCCACAGGTCATGGCACCACGGCACTTTCTGAGGCGGGCTCGGGGCTTACGAAGCTCCTCTATCCACCCCCGCTCGGTTCTCTTTGCCACAAGACAGACAGTCGGCTCAGTCTCTCTTTGGAGACGGGTCAGGTCACTGTCTTCTAGGCCTGTGGTCTGTCACAGTCCCTTCCCAAGGTGGGCTGCTGGGACCCCCAGCACCTCCGTGCTGCCTCTGCACCTCCATGTGAACGCGGCTCGGCCAGGAAAAGCTCAGCAAGCAGCTGAGTTGCCTCCGAGCTCAGGCTGAACATGTGGTCGGCGAGATTTGTCACAGGAAGTGCCCACAGGCCAAGAAGTGGTTGCGATTATCCTACTGCAGCTTCCTCTATTGTCTCTCAGAATGACTCAGAGGAATTCCCCTTCCTGTTGCACAACCCCACCCCCCCACCCCAGTCTGCCGTGTCATCTGCCTGAGCAGACCCCGGGACCACGCACCACAGAGAGTTCCCTGTGCAGCTCCCCTGGTCCATGGAGGTCCTGGTCTGTGCCTTGGGGATGCCGAGCCCATTGCTTGTGTCCACCAGGCCTTCCTGAGGGTGCTAGAGTCCACTCAGACCCTCTGCCTGGAGGAGTGGGACATTCTGCAGACCCTTGGGCTGAACCACCACTGTGGGCTTCTCTAAGGATGGGGGCCACCCATGCTCATACAGAGAACCTGCTGGGTGCCAGGGGATTCTAAGATGAGCACGTCTGCCCCGGCCCCAAGCCTCACAGGGCTCCCAGCCAACACAATGTCACAATTACAATGGGAGGCTCAGCCAACTGTCCCACTGAATAGTATTTCACGGGAGGTTCCGTGATGACAAGCAATGCTGAAAGGCACATCGTGGCATCTTTACCTTTGTGCACGAGTGGGCGTAGCCAAAGAGTACATTCTAGAAGTCAAACTCTTGGGTCGAAGGGTACTTGCACTTTTAAAAAATGGAGTCTTACATGATGAGCATAAAGGAGCCAATAATGAGAGGAAGAGGGAGGGGCAGCAGCACATGTTAGATGTTGTAGTCTTACCAGAAGTAAGGGAAGGGGCCAGAGACAAAGATAGCTTGGGACGTGGGGTTCTCAACTGTAGGCCAGAAGGCGGGTTTTACTTTTTACGTGAGGGAGCAGCAGGGGAGATGCGTGTTTCAGAGGACATTCTGGCAGCTGTGTGGACGATGGAGTGTGGTACCAGCAGAGTGCCTGGAATCGCCTGCAGCATCATCCCACAGGGCCTGGGGGGGCCGGGCATTGTGCCTGCCCGGAGCCCCATCACCCATTTAAAGGTCGCAGGGAGGGCGCCTGGGTGGCTCAGTGGGTTAAGCCGCTGCCTTTGGCTCAGGTCATGATCTCAGGGTCCTGGGATGGAGTCCCGCATCGGGTTCTCTGCTCAGCAGGGAGCCTGCTTACCTCTCTCTCTCTCTGCCTGCCTCTCTGTCTACTGTGATCTCTCTGTGACAAATAAATAAATAAAAATCTTTAAAAAAAAAGATTAAAAAAAAAATAAAGGTCGCAGGGAGATGGCTCCAAATACACTGCACTGAAGGCCCGTACGTCAACCAGCACCCAGAGATCATCAACTATTATCCTCCCATTACGCTCTTCAGGTTCCCGACCCTAGAGTCTTGTCCTCCCTCCGCCCTATAAACAGCCGCCCCTCTTCCTCCTCCAGCTGCTCCATATGCACATCTGAAACCAGAAGACCTGATCTCCATTAATTAAATCTGCCATTAAAAATTAAATAACGTGAGTAAAAAGGTGTGAGTGTTATCTCTATGGGTTTCAAAAGTCACAGTGTTTCTTCAATTGCTTCCCAGGCAGTTTTCATATTTCATACTGTCTGATTTCTCCAAGGGCCTGGATTTGCGAGATCAAAAGAGAGTGTGATGGTGAGAGGAGGCGCAGGGAGAAGGCTCAGAAGGGGATGACAAGGAAACATGTCGCAGGCTGCAGAAGCGGTCCAGCTACCCCCACCGTGGAGCCACGAGGGACCAGAGCAGGGCAGGTTGTGGGAGGGGGAGCCTGTGCTGACCAGCTAGCTGGGCAGCGGAGTGAGCTGTTGCCATCCTAGAACAGAAGACAACAGAGGTCAGTGTGAGGGCCTGCAGAGAGTGCCTCTTGGGCCTGAAAGCCCTTCTAGGGGTCATGCAGACTTGCACCTGAGCAACAAGGATCCATAAGTTGCCTACTGTGTGTGTGGGCCTCTTCTGGGTGTCATAGGAGACAGTCTATGTGGTATTTCTGCTGGAGAGGGAAGGCTGAGCCAAGGTCTAAGGACCATCCTGGGAACAAGTGAGGCAGCTGGAGGGGCAAGGATGGGTATGGGCCCTGGAGTCAGGATGCAGCCCCCACAGTGTGCACTGTGGGCCAGTGTCCAGACCTCTGTCTCTGCCTCTTTAGCCTCTCGTCTGTAAAATGAGAGCAATAATGGAGCCCCCTTCATACGGTTGTGTGGGAACCAGTATAGATGCCAATGACTTAAGGCATATAAAATGCTTAGAACTGTGCCTGGTACAGAGTAAACGCTCAATAAATGTTTTGAGAATTTAAGGGCCAGATGCATATTAACCAACAAATATATTTGGAAGAGATCTGAGAATAGTAAAAGTAAGAGAAGCTTGCTTGAGGATGTAAATTCCACAAAGGGAAGGGTTTTCCCCTATACTGCTCACTGATCTGTGCCCAGAGCCTCCAGCCATGTCTCATGCATAGTAGGCCCTCAATCAGAAGTAGAGTGAACAGACAAGTACCATTAGAGACAAGTACCATTAAAAAAGATTCAAAAACACAAGTGGGGTGTGGTCGTTTGTGTTGTCCATCAAGAAAGTTTTCCCTCTTCCCCTGTGGGCACCGAGGAGGGCGCCACACAATTGAATGGGGACATGTCACTCAGAAGGCTGGACAGGATCACTGAGGCCAGGCGCCGGAGCAGGGACTTCCAAACAGCCTGGTCCCTCCGTGCCCAGAGCAGGGCTTCAAGGTGGGAACGCCCACCCCTCTGCCACATGAAGACACGACACTCAGAGAGGCAGCGGATCCTACCCTCGGGGCCAGAGCCTCAAGGGACAGAAGCAGGGCTTGAACCCAGGCCCATCAGCCTCACACCCAGTGCCATGGCCTTCCCTCTGTGCCCAACTGTCCCCCAGGGAGAAACTTAACAAGGAAAAGGCCATGCAGACAGGACTCCAAGCTAATGTAGAAAAATGGGAAGTATGAGATCCCAGCTGTCCAGTGCAGGGGGAGATCGCCAGCAAAATCAAAATCAGTGCAGGCTGTGGAAGAGCCCAGAGGTGAGGGCTCAAAAGAGCCCAGAATCCCAAGCCAAGGTGCTGTCGACATGGCTGAGGGCTGGTCATCCCAGGAGCTGTGGAACTCACCGGCCTAATTACCAAAAGCTTCTCAAAGCTCACAGGAACGTTAAATTTTAAGGGGAGTGAAAAAAATTAACGTATTCGGGATTTAAAGAATCTCTGACTTGAAAATAATAAAAAGCATAAAGAAGAAATGCATGTAACCCTTTTGTAGAGTCATAGTCGACATAAAAATTTCTAAATCTCAGGAATGTGATCAGAAACACAGTTGGCAAAGAATGGAAATTCAGTTTTGTGAAATGGCTTAACAGCTGGTTCCTGGCTATTTACGAAGTCACACAACTACACCTTTGTCTCTCTCCCTCCTCCTGGGTACCTACCAGCTCCTACTCTGCTGTCACGTGGAGAAATGACCTCTCTTTCCAGACTTTCTCTGGCACCTACTGTAGATAGGGGTTCACAGACAACAATCTTTCCCTCCATTGCTTGAACTCAGCAATGTCCATCTGGGATCCTTCAGAGCTAGTGCTCCTTCCTTCCGTGGTCTCCTATGACCTCCTATGACCATCTATGGTCAGGCCACACCCAAAACCTCCCCCAGCCCCACCCAGGACAGCCCTATCTAGGATCTTTCCTGCACCCCCACAACGGCCCTACCTGGGATTCCCCATATTCCTCCTTGTACCCTGCAAGATAGCCCTACCTGGTACCTTCTATTCCCCAGAAGGGCCACAAACCTAGGGCTCCAACTTCATCTGAACCTTCCACACAACTTGTAATTCTCCACAACAGCTATCCTGATCTTAACTTGGTATCCACCCTGAACTCCTACTGTGGGTACATGACTGTGTTTCAACTTCAGAGACCAATGAGGCTGCCATTGGGCACCGACAGGCACGTCTCCCCCAGGACCAAAGGGTCTGCGCATGACCCTTTGCTCCCAGAGGCGAGCCTACCATCCCTCCAGGCTGCTGGTTCCAGGGTCCACAGTGGCATGCGAAGACGACTCCTTCTCCCTGAGCCTGTCACCTCCTGGTCCCGTGGGGGTGCTCTGAGGGTACAGTGAACAATGGGTACAAGCTTGCCCAGCGTGTCAGTGTTCACTTGCTTCTTCCATACGTTCAGCCAGTATTTACTGAGTGCCTACTGTTCGCCAGACCTTGCTGTACAAATCTGAGGGCACAGCAGTGAACGTGAGAAATGAAGTCCTTGCCTTCACAGAGCTAACAGTCTGGATATGGAAAGACAAGAAAACAATTCTACTCAGAAGTGTCATAAAGGGACGTAGCAGGTGAAGGGAATGAGTAGCAACAAGATGGGGTGGGGGCTATTTTAAAGTTGAGCCAGGCCTCTCTGCCAGGGTGACTTGGGCTAGATGTGAAGAGGGAAATAAGATTCAGGGAAGGTCCTAAGATGGGACTACAGCCGCACTTGGCATGTTCTTGGGAAAGCAAGGGGAGTGTGGTTGGAAAATGTTCAAGAGAAGAATAGATGTAGGGAAAGGACAGGTTGGCAGGGAACCACCAGGGGGTTTGATCAGGGGATAATATGATCTGATTTCCACTCTGGAAGGATCAGCGGCTGTCATGTTAAAAAGAGAGAGTGGAAGGACTGCCCCAAGGGAGCCAATGGGTCCTTTCCTGAGGGCGGGACAAACACGACCCCACACCAGTGGTAGAGAGTCAGCCCTGTGGAGTCCAGGAGACAACCTGTGGGGCATTGGGTAGGCTGCTGGGGTGTGAGGGAGGGGCGCAGGGCAGTGGCTGGAGCCTAAACAAGGACTCCCGTAGCTTTGCTACAGAGCCTGCACAGTAAGTCTTAGTTCAGCACTGAGATCCCTCTTGGCCCTCAGCAGAACCAGGTCCCGTCAGTCATAGGATCCCACTCTCAGTTCCTCTTTCCTTCTGTCAGGCACTGTGCTTCCTGAACTCTCTTGTGCTTTCTCATTAGGTCCACCCCCTACACTTGCTGCAATGACCACCATCACCTTAACTACACCTCTCAGCTTAAAACTTTCCACGTCCCTCCCCGTCTGCAGAGTGGCCTCTGACTCTCCCTTTGAGATGGCCCTCTGTAGTGCACAACCGTGGCACTGGCCCTGGTGGGCTCTGCCCTTCACCTGAGACAACTCGCCATCTTCCAAGCCTCCATCATGCTCTCTGTATTGTTTCTTCTCCCAATTCTTCCCTGGCCTCCTGAGAAACTCTGATTTGTGCTTTGAGACACAACAACATCCCCTCTGCTGGGCAGTGCCATTCCTCTCCCACCTCCCAAGCAAAACTGATGTTTCCCTTCTTGGTGCTCTGTGCCATGCTTTTCAGCAGCATTTCCCATAGTGTGCAGCAATCCTCTGCTAACACGCCCGTTTCCCCAACTCAGACTGGGAACCGCATGAGCCTAGGGTCAGCTTTTTTACTTTATTGATCCATACTTGAAGAATGAACAAAGGTCTTGTTATTCAGCTCACTCTGGACCTTGCAGGTCTCTGGACTCTGCCTGCTGCCTCAGCTCTGCCCTCATCACCTCTGGCCTAAAGTAGCCAATGACTTTCTACCGGCTGGGCCTCCAGTCCTGGAGATCTGCCCTCCTCGTGGCTGCAGGAACAGTCCTGAAGCAACACCCCGTCATGTCGTGCCCTACTGTGTCCTTCCCCTCTCCCACCAGGGCACCCCCATCCTGCCCTTCCAGGCACCCCTCTTTCCCTGGACATCTCCACATCCCCTTTCCTAACACACATGGCTGGCTGCTGTCTGAACCTTGCAAAGATGTGAACTGCTAATTAGTGTTGTGACAGTGGCTTTAGGTGAGACCTTCCGAGAAATATTTGCATTTGTGAAAAGTCAGAGAGAAAAGATCCCTCTCTGTCACTTTCTGCTGTGCCATAATGAAGAGTCTAAGGTCAGAGCTGGGTTTCCTGGACCACGCCCCTTCTCTTCTGTGTGTTTAACTAAGGCTTCTAGCATTTCAGTTGCTTCTAGGGGGTGTGTGTGTGTTGCATGTGTGTGCACCGTTGTGTATGTGACTGGGGGTGGGATTTACCACTCTCCTTACAAGAGGGTGAAGAAACAGAGCTCTAGGCATCTACATACACACAACACACACATACACTCGCACACATACTGTAAAGCACTAGATAAATGTAAAGCCGTGTTAATCAGCAATAACTGCACATGTTTTTTTAGAATTTTGATTTACACTGAATACTAAACTTTAGCCACCAGACCTCTAGATGAGTGAACTTCATCTAAGAACTCTTCTTTTAAAATTTTTTTTTCTCAAAGTAGAGTTGAGCTACAATATTGTATTTCAGGTGTACAGGTGACTCGACATTTATGTACATTACAAGATGTTCACCACAATTCTAGTCACCATCTGTCACCATCTAAAGTTGTTACAATAGGGACGCCTGGGTGGCTCAGTTGGTTAAGCGGCTGCCTTCGGCTCAGGTCATGATCCCAGCGTCCTGGGATCGAGTCCCACATCGGGCTCCTTGCTCGGCAGGGAGCCTGCTTCTCCCTCTGCCTCTGCCTGCCACTCTGTCTGCCTGTGCTCGCTCTCTCTCTGACAAATAAATAAATAAAATCTTTAAAAAAAATAAAGTTGTTACAATATTATTGACTATATTCTCTATGCTGTCCTTTTCACCCTGACCACTCACTTTGCAACTAACTGGAAGCCTGTGCTTCTTACTGGCCCTCCCCTATTTGACACCCCCAACCCCCCTCTCCTCTGGCAGCAACCGGTTCTCTCTCTGAGTCCTTTTCTCCAAGAGCTATTCTTCATTGTGTGGGGTTGAGGTGTGTCTAGGTGAGAAGACCCACACCTTTGGAGTCCTTGGTGATTTACTGGGTGACCCAGGCTGGAAAGGAGCAGCATGCCCCACAGGACACACATACAAGGTGCCGTGTGGTTCCGTGGCAGGGCCACAGTCCCCCCAGGAATCTGTCAGGACTGCACAGGGCTGACTCAGCTATAGCTGGGGGAGCATCAGAAGGGGCCACTCAGAGCGGCAGGGTCAGCTCCTCTTAGAGAGTCTGAAGGGAAGACTCCACGTTACAGTGTACAGAAAAAAAAAAAAAAAAGAATTCAGAGGAGTGGGATTATTCGAGAAAAACTGCCCGGCAGAAGTCTGACAAATAGTTAAAGGCAAAAAGATCAAAGTCCCATTTAAAGTGGTATGTGAAAAAGATGTTTTAAAAAATGTCGACATTAAGTGGAAGGTTGAGCGTCTGCCCAGACCCAGGGCCGGGCCGCGAAGCGCGGAGCCAGACTGAGGCCAGGCAGTGGATATTGAAGAAGAAAGGGAAGCAGGGAGCTTTAAATGGCTGCTAAATACAGAATGGCATTTAACCTACATGGACAGAAGCCACGTGAGGGTAGACAAGGAGGGAATTCAGCGGTGTGCTTGCAGTAAACAGGACGGACAAGGTAATCTGCCGCCGTAATCACTCCACTGGCAGGATATGGAACAAGGCAGGGCTGACCAGCCGGGCCGTGCTGTCGCTCCAACACAAAAGCTGGGCAGCCAGCCATGCCTCAGTGCTGCTGCTTAGTTGGTTTTTACATTGGCGGAAACCCACTTGGCTAAGTGATTATCAAAGGAGTTCGAAAACAAAATGCAGAGCACAACAGAAAGTAAGAGAAAAAAAAAATGAAGAGGCATGAATTTTAGTTCCATTTCTGTGACTTACTGGTGGGCTGACCCTGAATAAAATTCAGAGTCTTGATACTGTGAATTGCTCACTCACTGCAACAGAGGGTAGTAGAGGAAAACTCTCAAACACAGCCCCAGTGATGGGACCCCTGTGAGGCTGGGAATTCCGTGGGGAGGAAAGAGGCGATGGGACCATGTGGGACTGCAGCATGGGCTCTCTCAGGACCTAGCCATCAGACCTTCAGGTGCAGCACACGTAGGCCACAGTGCATTGAACCAGATGTTTCCGCCCTTTGTGCTAATCCCTAAAGTTCCCTGTCCAGATGAATGGCAGGGGCACCACACTCAGCAATTCCCAGCTTTAGGAGACTCTGTGCCCTCTGGGCCGGAGGCTAGCCACACGCTCCACAGCGGGCCTGAGTCCCTCTCTGTAGACTGCCACAAGAGAGAAGTTCCCGGGGCGCCCGGGTGGCTCAGTGGGTTAAAGCCCTTGCCTTTGGCTCAGGTCATGATCCCAGGGTCCTGGGATTGAGCCCCGCATCGGGCTCTCTGCTCAGCAGGGAACCTGCTTCCCTCTCTCCCTCTGCCTGCCTCTCTGCCTACTTGTGATCTCTCTGTCTGTGTCAAATAAATAAATAAACTATTAAAAAAGAGAGAGAGAGAGAGAGAGAGAGAGAGAGAGAGAAGATCCCCCAGGCTGTCTGCTACAAGTCTGCGGCCCTTGCTCTCAGCTAAACCTCCACCTGGTCAGTTGGGGGCAGCAGGGAAGGAGACAGCCTGGCAAATCCAAGGATGGCTCCTGAGCCGACAGCAGCAGTGTCGCCTGGGAACGTGTTAGAAACACCGAACATCACGGGCCCCGCCCCATGCCTCCTCTTTAGCAAGCTCCCAGGTGATTTGTGTGCATGGGAGGTTTGAGAAGCATAGGTGTGCAGAAGGTGGGCCTCCTGTGGGCCTCGTTTCAATGGCATTATGTTAATTTTTGCAAAAAACTGAATGCCCTTGGTTGGGCTAAGGGCCCTCCTTAGTTCAGCACAGTCCTTCTATGTCTCTGTGGCTTTATACTGGCAACTCCAGAGATCTGAATTCTCACTGGGCTTCTGAAGGCAACTACACTGGGGCCCTTGGAGTGGCATTTACACTCTAGGCCAGCAGCCGTCAACCCTGGGAGTACGTTACAGTCACCACAGAAACTTTTTTATATGCATAAGGCCTGGGCCCACCCCCAGAGAGTCTGATGATCAGTCTGGGGTTGCACCTAGGCATCAGTATTTTATTATTTTTTTTAAAGATTTATTTATTTGACAGAGAGGGGAGGGGCAGGGGCAGAGGAAGAGGGAGAGAACTGTAAAGCAGACTCCCTGCTGAGTGCAGAGCCTGACTCAGGACTCAATCCCAAGACCCCGAGATCATGACCTGAGCAGAAATCAAGAGTTGGAGGCTTAACCAACTGAGCCACCCAAGCGGCCCAGCATCAGTATTTTAAAGAAGCCGCCCCAAGGGATTCTCATGTGCAGCTAAGGTTGGCAGTCACTGCTCTAAGGCCAGGGAAACCTGAGCTGAAAACATGAGATTCAAGCCTGGCTTTGCCACGTACTAGCTCTGTGCCTTTCTTTAGGCGTGTTACTTCACCTCTCTGTGCCTTGGCTTCCTCAACCACCAAATGAGGATGGTAACTACTTAGGAGGTGTGGTGCCTCTCTCAAAGGAATAGTTAAGGATGGAGGGAGACAAGGCAGGAGGAGAAAGTGGTACAAGGCCTGGAGATGCAGGAAGTGCTCGATATATTTCAGTGGTTACTGGTGCCATTTCGCTTCAGTCTTGCAGGGGAAACTGACCCCCAGTTATCATGGTGCCACCGAGTCTTCTCTTACCAGTGCCCAATCCTTCCCCACATGGCATGGTTTCAAATGTTCCCCAAATCCTGTGGGCACTCTTTGGAAAGAACCTCAGTTGATCTCTGTTCTGGAATGGAACGTAAGCCAGACCAGGGAGACAAGTGCCTCTTCTCTCATACAGTTTACACCTGCATGAACATAGTCTTAAGTAACATTAGCTTTTGGGATGATTCCATTTGAATCAGTTCTTGCTGGTGGCCTCTTGGGCACTCCTTCCTTTGTTCCCTCTCCCAAGCTCCCAATTTCCCTCAGGGAATGCACATGGTTTTAGGGAAGCAGACCACAACCCCAGCTCTGGGGGTGGCATTGTGTGACCGAGGTCAGGCCAACCAGTGCATGCCAGTGGCCTGGCCACAGAGCTAGCGAGTGACCTAAGCTAGTCCTGTTGGAACGAGTGAAACTTGCGGTGATGCCAGGAATTCTGATGCTCGGCCGGCATCTCTTGTTCTTTAAAAAAAAAAAGATTTTATTTATTTATTTGACAGACAGAGATCACAAGTAGGCAAGAGAGGCAGGCCGGGAGAGAGAGGAGGAAGCAGGCTCTCCGTGGAGCAGAGAGTCCGATGTGGGGCTCGATCCCAGGACCCTGGGATCATGACCTGAGCTGAAAGCAGAGGATTAACCCACTGAGCCACCCAAGCGCCCCTCAATGTAAAAATTTAACAAATATTCAGCGTAATGGGTATGATTCGGTGAGGTCTTCAGTGATTGATTTATCACTGTATTAGGACACTGTTGGTTGCAGATAGTAGAAAATTAGATTCAAAGTGGTCTGGACACTAAGAGGAATTGCTGGCTTATGTAGTACAGTGGTACTTTAGGCAAGAATCAAGTGACTGAACAAGGTCACCAAGAACTTATTATTTCCACCTCCCCATTCCGCTTTAATTTGGCTTCATCCTAAGCCTGGTTCTCCTCACGGCTACAAGGTGGCTGCCAGCAGCTGCTAGGGGCCCCATGCTTCCTTGTTGACACAGGGCTAGAAAACAGAACATCAAGCTGATGGAAGGGTACTCTCACTAATGGGGAAGGGGAAGGGAAGGAGCAAGAAAAGACACTGTGCTCCCTGAAGCCCACAGAATCCTATGATTCTATGACTCAAGATGTGAAGATCAATTTAAGCCAACGAGGGACCACCTTGGACTTGGCACTGGGGTCCCTTCACTCAGACATGCATGAGCTATACAGACAGGAAAGGGAGGCATCCAAACGGAAATCCAGACTCTGACTCTAAAAGGAAGGAAAAGTACATGTGGGGCAGCCCCAAGTAGCACATGGGTCTGACCACTACTCAACACAGTCGCTGTCCATTCAAGTTTTAGGTAATTTGCAAATCTAATCACTCGGTATTCTGGGTCTTTAAATCATCAATGAAAATGTTGACTGAAGTGAGAATGAAGAGAACTCTCAAGACTCACGTTGATCTGTTTCTTAGCATCCTTCCAGTATGGTAAACTGACCTATAATGAAACGACCTGATCATCGTAACAGGTAACCTGACCCAAAACAATGTCATCTGTCCTCTCCAAAAGTTACAGTTACAGAAAACCCAAGGCACTCCCAGAGTCTCCTATTTCAGATGTCTCTAAAGGAAACCCTGTCAGCCTGAGACCCGCAGAGCGTAGCCTAAGTGCTGATGATGCCCAAAGCCCGGTCTGCACACCCAGCTGCCCGCTGGACCCAGATACCCCATAGGTTCTCAACAGGTACACACCCGATGTGCTAGTTTCTGTTGTTTTTAAATATGGATTGAGGTGTAATTCATATTGATGAAAATGAATGATTTTCAAGTGCACATTTCAGTGCCACTCAGTATAATCATAACATTGCACAACCATAATGTCTATGAACATGCTTGGACATGTATTTGTTTGAGTCCCTGTTTTTGGTGCTTTGGGCTATCTACCTAAGAGTAGAGCTGGAGCATATGGTAATTTAACTTTTTGAGGAATTGCCAAACTTTTCCACGGTGGCTGAAATGCAAAACATTGCATTCCCACCAGCAACGTACAAGGGTTTCAATTTCTCCACAACATCACTAACACTTATTATCCTCTTTAAACAAAGAAAGTTAGAGCCATCCTATTGGGTGTGAGATGGTATATCATTGTTTTGATTTGCATTTCCCTAAGGACTAATGACACTGGACATCTTTTCATGTATCTGGTGGCCACTTGTGTGCTTTCTGTGCCTGTATGGAGTTGGGTTGCTTCTTTTTGTTCTTGAGTCGTAAGAGTTTCCCCAATTTCCTTTTAACTCCATTATTCCAGCAAGAACTCTCAGAATACCACCTCTTCACTCCCTCATTACCCTGAGGGTCACCAATTTCTGTTGTTCTACCTTAGAAATAGCAGCAAATGCCTCCTTTCCTCTCCGTCCTTCCTCCCACATGCCCTACTTCAGATTTTCCATGACTCTTCCCACGACAGCCTTGCATCTTTTCTCCCCATCTCCAAGTTTCTCCCACCTTCCTTCTAAATTCTATAGCACAAATTTCATCTTGTTACTCCGTTGCTAACAACACTCCCATGCTTTCTGGGACAAAACCCGAGCATCGTGGTGTGGCGGCAAAGCCCTCCTCGGCCTCCCTGCTTGTCTCTCACGTCCATCTGCAGCAATGCTGCTCCGCGAAACATCCACAAAGCTGAGTGGCGCTCCCTCAGCTGCATGTTTGGTTATGCCCTGGCCAGTGTGGGTCCCAGCCTGGACAACAGTCCCCTCTGTCGCCTGGAGGTCCCCCTAACCCTCCTATCAGATCTGATTCCAATTTCATTTCCTTGGAGATGATGTCTGGTCTCCTGCAGTCCATGTGAGCGGACCCTCTGTTGGTGGTCCCACCGCATCACTTTTATCACACGCTGCAATGCCAAGTACGGGGCCCGCACACCCAGGCTGCCCTTCCTGGAGACACTGCCCCCTTGGGAGGCTCTCTCAGGATGGCTGCCAACCAGACTGAGGGCAGGCTTGACCTAACGGGGGAATGCAGTCTGGAGCACACGGAGAAGGCAGGCTACCTGAGTACACGAGGAGGACGGATAGAATGGAGCAGAAGTCAACAGGAAAATGCCATTAAAATGAGCACAAATCATCACAGGGCCAAACAAGAGGTGGTACACTGCTGGGGTGAGGGGAGCCAGCTCCCAGCACCCTCACGCGTCCAGGCTGCGGGCAGGCTGCCTGAGCAGAGGTCTAGCCTCACGAGCACAGCATCTGACACACACAACCCACACAGATGCGTAATGCCATGAGGGGAACTGTGCCCTCCCGGGTTCCTGTGTTGAAGCCCTAACCCCCAGAAGCTCAGAGTATGACCTTATTTGGCAATACGGCTGATGCCAATGTGAGGAGCTAGGACAAGGTCATGCTAGAGCACCCAGCAGAACAGGCACAGGCCCACTCTTGATGCACTTATGGGCCAGCGTGGAGACAGGCAAGAAAGCGCAGGCGGCAGCTCTCGTGCGCACAAAGGAAGTCAGGCAGAGCAGGAGGATGGAGAGCCAAGTGCGGGCACATCGAGGCACCTGACGGGGCAGGGAGAATCATCTCCAAGGAGTGTACCAGAGGCTTCATGGAGAAAACAGAAACAAAAACAGGTTAAAAGGAAAGAAAAGGAAAAAAAACCCAGAAAAACGAGGGAAAAGGAAAAGAGAAAAAGAAAGAAAGGTATGGGAGACTAGTGTCCCGGGCAGGGACACTAGTTGGGCGGCAGGAGGGGCGTGTGGAGCAGAGCACACAAGGCTGGGCTTTACTTCCCGTGACAGGGATGTCACCTGCACACTGTGCTTAGAACAAGGTAGCCACGAAGTAGTCACTAAGCAAAAGACGTAGCTCTTTAAAAGGACGTGGTCACGGGAGCCCACATAGCTGTTCCCAAGGCGTGCCCGAATCTTAACTCTGTCAATCGAATGAAAGGTTTGCCAGGAGGCCAGCTAGCTTCTGGGACACATTTTAGAACCTCTTCTTCCCTTAGAAGAACCAAGGTTCAGCTGGCTGTCCTCGGTCTGCAGACACCCCTGCGTTCCCCATCTCAAGACTTGTTTGGAAGCCCACGGTGTTGTCCCTTGGCACTCTGCCTCCACTCTGGGTGCCACAGGCATTGCTTCCCAAGGCTCCCGTGTTCCTTCTGCTTCTCTAATCCTTTTTGGCTCAGCATAGTTTCTCTCATTTCTTCCTCAAACTTCTGAAAGATAAAACTGTCAGCAAGTCGAGTTGGGAGCTCTGCTTTTAGCTGGCAAAGACATGGCCCATCACAGCTAGGCTCTGCCTGTCTGCATCTCTGTGATCTGTGATGGCATCAGGAGGAGAATCTTATCTTAGGAAAAGTAATTGCATCCACCAGGAATAAGAAGTTTCCGAATCCACCAGGAGAGGAACTACACTGGCCTTGTTTCTGAACATTGGGTGGGATCACACCACAACTGGCTGCAGATTGTGGGTGGTGATCACAAGACAATTAGCATCCTGGTGGAGGCAGAAAGCCAGAATCCTTGATCAGGTGGTCAGTGGTGCGGCAG
The DNA here is from genome assembly GCA_004024625.1 of Mellivora capensis. Classification (NCBI taxonomy): domain Eukaryota; kingdom Metazoa; phylum Chordata; class Mammalia; order Carnivora; family Mustelidae; genus Mellivora; species Mellivora capensis. The sequence goes on from PISX010006125.1 coordinate 75,758, forward strand.
ACAGCTGTTGGTCTGCCAGCATTTGCTCAGTCTCCTTCCTGCGCATCACTGCGGCCTCCCCTACTCAGCCCAGGTTCTGCAAGTGATGCTGCTGGGAACCCAGGCTAAGCCTGGGAGGGTGGCCACCTCACTGGCCACAGGGACGGGTATGGGGAGGCCCCACGCTCCCACCCTGGGGGCAGCTGGAAGGGCCATCTGGTGAAACCTGAGAACAGAAAGCTCCGGGGAAGCAGAGCTGGCAGGGGTGTCTCTTGTGACCAGAGACGAGAAGCACCTAAAGCCAGATCTAGCCCTGAAGGTTTTGGTGGTCTCCCTACCCCTCTCCTCTCTCTTCAAAATGGAGCATTTGGATTGTGTTAACCACTTGTAATGTAGAGACCTCAATGCTGTCACCTCTTTTTATAAAAGGGACTACACGAGAAGATAGAATCCTCCTGCAGAAGAGTGAGCAACCTTGGGAGCCTGTGGTGCTCCCAGGTGAGCACAGCTTCTGGAGGGGGCTCTGCCCACGTAGCACGCCACCCCGGGTCATGCCAGGGCAAAGGCCGGACGTGGGAGCACAGGTATCCTTCCACAGCTGCGGACTGCCTACTGGACACTCACTTCTGGGTGCAGATGTGAACTCCATCAGCCTGAGCTGATGTGCCAGAGAGGCACCGTGTCGGACACATCAAAGAGAAGCCGGCTGGAGAGCCGAGGCTGATGCAGGAACATCGACTCAAAGTCTTCTGGGAATGTGGAGTGAAGCTCTGAGGGGTGAAGTCACTACACAAATCTTCGTCAAGATGAGGGATGGAAGGCTACTCCGTATTCTAAAGAACAGTCAGTCTCACACCGAGGACCTATCTGGAGTAGCTGGGCCAGTCCTGGTGACCATGGTGAGGAGCGCCTTCCCAGGGAGATGGCTTTCCTCTGTCTTGTGCAGTAGGGGCTCTGGAGCTCTGCAGAGCCATGGTCAATGCTGTGCATGGGGCTAGGGACTTACTGCTGCACTCCCACACCTTGGAAAGGTTCCAAGATAATCCTTTCTGTTCTTAACTTGGAAGAGGACCGGGAACGTGTGTGGGGGCCAAAGCTAATACGTGGACCCTTCCTGTGTTCCTAATTACACTAATACATCAATTGAGAATTGTTAAAAAAAAAAAAATCCTCAAGCACCTGACACTCCAGCAGGTGAGACATGCCACATAGGTGAATACCTTCAATGCAGGGTTAAGGACAGAAAGTTCTAGAAGTAGGAGGCAAGCATTGGACGAGTGGGGCCAGTACAAAGGGGTGGCAGGTACTGAGAAAGTAGGGAAGGCAGTCTTTGAGGGGTTCCCCCCTCACAGTCAAGCACACTGTGCTCCTCTGAGGCAGCAACCATGGGCTCTGGAATTAGAGGGATCCAGGGTAGTGTCCTTGCCCCACTGCTCGCGGCCCACGTGACCACATGTGAGGAAGCAACCTGTCTGACTGTACCTTCCTCACCCACAAGTGTAGACAACGATACTGTCTACCTCATCGTGGGGTGTGGCCATAAGGAGTCTGCTGGGAGTGCACGCCCGGCACATTGCTGGTGTGCATTAATAAGCAGCCATGTCTATTAACAGGTGACTTCCCGGTTGTGAAGAAAAGGGAATCCCAGAAGGTATCAGCAAGCAGCAAAATAAGACAGAGTTTAACGTTTTCTTAAATGTCCTTTTTGCTGGGGGCAGAAAAGCGAGTTGCCCCTTCGGGATGGACTTCTGAAGGACAGTTGAGAGTCGTGGGAGCTGGCTGGCAGCTGGGGGGACAAGGAGCGGGGGTCATCTCATGCTGGGCCCTATAGCTCTGACGCTCCTCTCCCACAACTGACAGAAACTGTGGGAACCCAGTTTGCAGTCTGCAGTGAAGGCAGTCACTGTAAAACCAACAAAGCAGAATACTCCAGAGAAAGGCTTTTTATAGGGTGTTCTCCAAATACAGGCAATCTTTACTGGAACCCTCTAAGTTTCTGTATTCTCAGAGAACAGGGTCATGGAGGTCTTACCAACACCACAGCCCTTCTTGGTAGAAACACCAGAATTGTCCACTCAGGAAGGCTTCTGTGCTGGAGAGCCCAAGCTGAGCCTAAGACACTGGTTAGCTGGGGGAAGGGACGGGAGCAAATGGCATGCCAAAGGCCCTAGGGGGACAGAGTGAAAGAAAGAATGGTTATAGGTTCTCAAAACCAACTGCAAAAGATCTCATCAAATTCTATCAGCCAGAGATGTCCGGGTACATCATCTCCTTTTTATAGATGAGAAAACATTCAGAGATGAAGGAAGTGTCCAAGGTCACAGAGCCAGTGAGTAGAAGAAGCAAGATATAAACCCAGGTCTGTCTGGCTTTTCAAACCATCAAATGGCTACACTTTCTCCAACAGATAACAGAGAGTAAAAACGCCCTGAAGTTAAAAAGCCAGGAAAGAATAAACAGGACCAAGTCAGGGGAAAAGGCAAGCCTGCTCTGCTCATGGTGATGACCTAGTTAAGAGAGAAGCACCCCTCTCCAGCACATTAACCCCTAGCGCCCACCACTGCCATGCACATCCAAGAGGAGAGAAGTATTCCAGAGTTGCTCTCTGCTGAAATCATGACACTCCTGTGCAGGTAGCCTGACCTGCTCACAGCACTTAGAGACACGGAGGGTTAACATTTCCTGAAGCACTGCCAGCCTCTCCTTGTGTAACAGAGACAACAGCCCTGCTGGAAGGATGCGTCAGGTCAGGTTCCTGGTGAGGTGAGAGCTAGCGAGCGCCACTCCCCCTCCCACATGATGCTCCGTTCCTCTAGCCCTCCTCCAGCTCCTGGCCCCTTCTCCAGGACTCGGCCATGCAGAGGGGTGGAGTTGACCAAGCTTCTGGGGAAAGAAGCACCTAGATGGCAGCCCGGGCCACAGCAGTAGGAAGGTGCGGTTCCGACCACGAGGTGTGGCTGATAGGGACACTTATCCACCTGGATGGGTATGAGGAAAGTGAGCCTGCCCAACAGTTTCTCACTAGGGGAGAGGTTTCATGTCAGGGAGAAAACCCACCAGGGAGAGATGCCCACCACACTCATCAACTCTCCCTTCTGGAGTTTCCCATTCTCCTCTGTGCCACCCGCTGGCTGGACGAGAACCACCACACACTTACTGGTCTATATCCCTTTCCAGGTTCAATGAGACCCACCCTGCCCCTGCAGAAGTAGGGGCCCCAGAGAACAGGTTTTATACCTAATGGCCCTGAACTCCTTGCTCTAGCTAGTCAGACAAAAGGGCAGCCAATCCTCAGCATGGCCGGTGGTGATGGCGGTCACACAAGGGGGAAGTTATCAGGGTGGGTTAGGGCCAAGGAGTACCAAAGCCTGGGAGAGAAACACTTGAGCTCAGAGCAAACACAGAGCAGGGCTCGTGACAAGCTGGTCAGGAGGAAGCGGACCCAGTCCAGCACAGAGGGAAGCAGAGACTCCAGCCAGAGCTGCCTAGGGCCCTGTCAATTTCCTGGTTCTAACGCCTCAACAAAGTCCCAGATAGCAGAGAAGAGGGAACACACGCCCTCCAGGGTCCAAGGGGTAAAGCTGGAAGTTGCCTGAGGCAAGGAAAAATAAAATTACTCTGAAATTACCTATTTTATCTTCAAAGTAACTTGAATTTTCTATGCTATTCCATAATACCAGTGTTTGCTTTAACATAAAAAATGGCATTTCTCCCCCCAAAACTTCACATAAAGTTGATGTTCTAGGATGTGCCCTTTCTAGTCTGCAGTCCTCTATCCTTGTTCTTGGCAAGGGAGCAGACAGCCCCGGGGGGACACACCCACCCTGGGATGCGACAAGCCCGCTCCTCCGCTCTGGCCTGCACACTGCTAACCAGAAAGCTCGCTAACAGATAAATGCCTGTTCTCACGCACCTCTGAGGCTCGAGGTCTCACCTTCCGACACCTCCTACATGAGGGCAATCACATTATTACACACACACGCAGCCATGAGCTCCCTCAGAAGGCTTTCACTCATTTCTCACCTATGTGGCAAGGTAGGATGCAGAGGCCAGAGGCAGCAGGAGCGGGTGGGGTCAGCAAAGACAGCAAAGGGACAAGTCTGGTGCCAGCACGAGTCACAGCCTTCTGCCACCGAGCTCTGCTTCGACACCTAACAAGACCTACACTAAGGAACGCACGGAAGATCTAGGGACTTCTAAGGAAACACTTGCTCTCCAAATAATGGGTAGTGTCTCCTGTTGACCAAGGCAGGGGGCTTATGGCTGGAACTTGAACTCCCCTTTCTACTGGCCCAGATAACATTTCCACTTAAATATGTTGTGAACTGAACAGCAGCATATGCAGATGGGATGTCATTTCCTCTACCCCACCAAAAGGCTTTGTCCTCCCGCCCTTCCCCCTGCTGCCAGCAGTCTGGAATGATGGATGGAGAGGACGCTGCTGGTGAGATGCAGCCAGCCGGGAGTGGTCATTCCTATCTGTCATCCCGATACCCAGCCCCTCGGGAAGCTCTTCCTTCCAAACAGCTCTGGGAGGAATCTTTCCCTTTCACTAACTCCCTGTGCCCTCCGGCAAGTCACCTCACCTCTCCAGGTTGTAGCAAAATGAGGCAATTAGATCACATTGATTTGAAGGCTCTTTCCAGCTTGAAGAATCTATGATTGTAGCTATGCAGTCATTAACAAGAATGAGAAAGGTTTCTAGAAGCCGACAGAGAGAGAACTCTAAGACGTATTATTAAAGTGAAAAGAGCAAGCTGCAGAACAATATAGTATGATTCCATTTGGGTAAAATATATGCTTGAATATGCATTAAAATGGGTTTAAAGGCTACACAAGAAGGTGTTAACAGTGGCTGCTCTCTGGCAAGTGGGATGAGGGGGCCAGTGGCAAAGAGGTACTCAGTTTCGCACTGTCTTGCATGTCTCTTCACGTGTGCACAGGAACTTTTATTTATTTTTTAAAGATTTTATTTATTTATGATGGAGAGAGACACAGTGAGGTAGGGAGCACAAGCACAAGGAGCTAGAGAGGGAGAAACCCAACTTGGGGCTCAATCCCAAGACCCTGGGATCATGAACCTGAGCCGAAGGCAGATGCTTAATGACTGAGCCATGCAGGCGTCCCGCACATGACTTTTAAAGTAAATAAATCAACGTGTGGAGAGCACCTACGGTTCCTCACATCCCTGCAGTGCCTTCGGGTCTGGGCTCACGATGGTGTGACAGCTCTGATGTCTTTCCTGCCTGGCTGTGTGGCCCTACCACACACATCTTGCAGAACAACAAATAGCTGGCTACGAGTCTTATCAAGACCCTTCCAGGCTTAGCTTTCCGAAAACCCATTAGCTCTTTCTGGGCAGAATCCTGGGCAGTGTGTTCACTGCTCCCTTGGTGGTGGTGGTGGTGAGCCCAGGGCAGGGCCATCGCAGGGCAGGGCCTCCTTCTGCGATGGTCACTGTCTCCTGTCCACTCACTGATACCTGGACATCCAGGGCATGTCCCCTCCCAACCGCCCCCCAGGAGTGGGTCCCTTCTCCCACAGCTTTAAAGCACCTATTTGCGGGTAGCCTCTCCCCCCGGCCTGCCTAGGAGCAAGGCAGCACAGGATGCTAGAAGAGTCACCACCTCTTCCCTCTGTGGAAGGGGAGTGTGATGGGCTCCCCAGCACCCCAAAAGCTGTGCTCTAAACCACCTCCCCTCAGGGGAGTTCAGTGTCTGTCCCCAGACAGACCTCCCCTGCTGGCTCTGGAGGGACCTTCCTGGGGAAGGCTCCTCACAGACCCACCCCTCCCAATCTGGAGCCCTTCTATCACCGAGCGCTGGAACTGCCTTAGTTCGGGGAATAACAAAGAACCTGGGCTCACTGGATCAATGGCCGTGATAGCAAGAAATGGGAGCTATTAGGCATGCTCGATGTCTGCCTTGCCCTCATCCAAGGTAGGCCCGAGCCGCACCGCCAGAGGAAGCAGCAGCTCCAGTCCCCACGGGCTTGACAAGCTGGAGAATATGAATTAGCTACTCGGGGTGACGAGGTATCACAGTGGTGGAGCACAGAGGGAAGAAACCTCCTTTACCCAGGGATCCAAATGATTACACACTGCTCTGTTCAAGGCTTAGAGATCACTCAGTTACACACGAATCAGCTGAAGAGACTTGTAGGCAATAAGCTGTCTGAGAAAAGGAAGATCTCCCCAAACAGCAGCACCTTCCCCCAAGACAGGCAACACAGAAGTTGGAAACGTCAGGGGCAAGGAAGGGGTGCTCTGTATGACATGGCAGAAACTGAATTCACGTGTGAGTCTCAAATCTAAGAGGAACGAACTATGAGGTTCCTAAGGAGGGTGAGGGCCAGGATCACAAAGGTTTCTAGAGCGCATGTTTCCTGTGAAAATTAGGAGGGGCTGAGGTTTAAAGAAAGTTCATTATGCAGAGGAGGCAAGGGGTGTGAATCCCATCTTCACCATCTCAAAGGCTGGATTCAGATAGGAACAGACCTTGCACCTCTAGAAGGCAGAACCATTCAGGGAACTTCCCCGGAAGCCCAACACAGAGAAAGCTCTAATTACCAGAGCTCTCGAGCAAAGAAGCGAACTACATTCTGAAGTTTGAGCACCCTATGGTAGGAACGATCACGGGCATGCCAGGAAGCTATGGAAGAATGTTCTGGACAGTCAAAGATGGGGCTGAACGACAACTATGGGTCGGAATCCCAGCCAGGCCATGAAGTTTTCATGGCTTTTGTACCAGGTTTTGTAGTCTCTTTGCAGTTCAGCTGAAGACTGGCTGGCTCACCCGGACAGACTTCTAGGACCGTGTAAAAACAGGGGCCCGTTTTGGAGCGGAGCTGGCCCGGGCTAGCTCCGAGAAGGTTGTGGCGTCTGTCTTCCAGAGGAGGGCTGAGCTAGGACGGGGCAGAGGGTGCCCCCTCAGGTTTGGCTCAGACCTGGGGGAGCCCACACCCAGGCCTCCCTGCTGTGTCCAAGCCCCAGGCACCACAGGATGTCAGGGCCTTCCTGCAGAGCCACAGCACACAAGTTTCCCAAATGCCCAAAGGCTTAGATGTCAAGGCCCCAAGATACGGAGCCACCCAGGGACTTCTGAATGCTCGGGGGCTAGGGCCACACTGCCACTTCCTCACCCTTGTCCCCAAGTGTCCCTTCCTTTCCTGTGTACACGCAGTTCAGGACAAGAGCTGAAAGCCTTCCTTGATCCTGCCCCTTTCTCTAATGCGACCCTTCAAACACACTGGTAAGTCTGGTCATGCTAACCTCAAACTCATTTCACGTCCAGCCACCTCTCATGCTCTTGCACTAAAGAGAGCCAACTACTCTGTCCTCCCGCTGCCAGACTTGCCCTACTGGTTCCGCCTTCTCATAGTGACCACCTCCATCATCCTACTCCTTCGGAGAAACAGCCCAGCTGCCTCCCATCAGCCACCGAGGCCTGCTCACAGGGCCTCTCCTCTGGTTGGCCTTGCCCTGGCGCCTCTCCCAGTGGGCTCTGGCCACACTGGCCTCTCTGCCCTGTGCACATGCAAGTTCATTTCCACCCCAGGGCCTTTTCAGTTAGTTTATCCTTCTGCTGGAAGACCTTTCCAGAGTTCTGGCCCAGGTCGGCTTCCCCAGGGCTTTCTATGAGTGCCACCTTCTCATTCAATTCTCAGATCAAAGGTCCCTTTCTTAGGGTAGTCTGCATAGACCTAGCCGATTCGACACTCCCCAGACCTTCGTAGCACCACACCCCTTACTGTCCTCAACTTACCAGCACCTGGTATTCTGTCTCCCGGAGAGTAGGGCACTGTCTTGTTTATGGCTGACTCCCCAGTACCCAGAACAGTGCCTGGTACACAGCAACTTCTAGATGAATTAACCCCATCCCACTCTCCCACCCTCCCGCCCCCTACCCCGGCCAAACTGCAATCCCATGTGAGAGTTTCTAAAAGCTCCTCAGCTCCATCTACACTAAGCTCTTTCCCATCCCGGTATCCCCTCCCAGCTCCCCGGCAACCCCATGCAGAGTGAGACACTGCTCCTTATGCAAAGGGGTCATGGCAATGAGGTGGGTTAGGGCTAGTAAAAAGGCTGGCTGAAAACCACTGCTGGGAAGGACATCTGGAAAAATCAAAGCACCAAGAGATGTAACTTCCTAAGTTATACGACGCATCATCACATCTTATAATGTGGTCAGAAGGACTCTCAGAGAACGTATAACCCAGTAGCTTTAAAACCTGGGCTAAGGAGTTGCTGTCCAGTGGACTTTCACCTGGAAGCCTGACACACTGCGAAAGTGCAGGGGCACTGCTTTGTATGCAGCGGAGGCCCAGGCCCTCCTCCCCCCATTCTGCCACCCCTAGGGGGCCTCAAGGAGCCAGGGCTCCCATGCGGTAGGTGCTATGGGCAGGAGGACAGCAGTCAACGAGGGAAGCCAGAGCTGCCCCTGCGCCCTGCTGCTTGTGAGGGGCGAGTGCGTGCCTGGGACGCTGTCCAACCTTTAGCTCTTGCTCAGCTATTAATATTTCTCCAAACTGCTGACAACTCCCAGCTCCCCCGCTGGCAGCAGGGCTTTTCCCAGTGACACAGAAAAATCCACCCGTTTTCCAAGCAGCTGGCACATGATTTAGGGAAGCCCCAGTGATGAGCCAAGCCCCTCTGGGGTCACTGCAAAGTCCCTCTGACTGCCCCTGGCCACGCTGGCTATGCAGGATGAAGGCGAAACAGCAGCTGTGAGGAGCCTGTGGCCTTGATCCAGAGCCTGCCCACATTGTCTGCTTGCCTGGTGAACGGTCAGCCCAAGGCCGGCTGACGCAGCCACTGTGCTGGGCCCTCCCGCATTACCAGCAAACCTGCAAACACGAGCAGGGCCTGACCAGCCGCTATCCCTGCGGTGCCTTCTGTGGACCCAGTCGGAGATTGCAGTCCAGACACCGGCCGTTTGCTGGGGTTGCTGTGGCAACAGGCTCCTTCCTATAAATGATGCTCCTAACACTCATGGAGGCAGTCCCTCGGCTCAGGAGAGGCTGCAGGAGGGAGGTATAGAAAGGCAGCAGGAAAGAATACAGTGGTGGTGTGTGGAAAAGCCTGCTGTGAGGGTCCCAGCCGGGAACAGACGGGAACATGAGGTCCCCAGGTGGTTCACAAGCACGGCCTGCCATGTGCAGAGATGGGTGGGACAGACACGGTCTGCTCAGGCAGGCTGGGACCCTGTGACTTGGGTAGAGCCGAGGAGCACCAAGTTCCTGAACGGCCCAGGCCCAGAGCAGGTCACCTCTTCAAGGCTGGAATACAGCCATGGCAGTGCCTGGTGTCTGGGCCCTGCCACATCTTGTCCTCTCAGGAGACGGAGGCAGAACATATTGACCAGCAGTTTGTAGCCCGGCCCTCTTCTCAATGACACCCCAACAGTTGGCACAGTGATCTTCCAGACACCCTGGCCCTGCTCCCACAATGCTCTCCAGGATGAAGCCCGTACCCCTTAGTGCCCTCACAGCCTTGCTCTGGGCTCCTCGTGCCCCACATCACACCTTCTGTCCTCCAGAGCTGCTTCAGGCCGCTGGGCCTCAACAGGGTGAATTCCTAGACTTTCTTTATGGTTAACTCTGAAACGACCTCTTTTAAGCAGACTTCACTGGTCTGCAGAGCCCATCAGCCATGCTAGGTTTTTATTTCCTCCACCATGGTGTGTGCCCCTCCAAGCTAGAATGTGCTGGTGACCTTGCTTCCACAGGGCAGCCAGCCCCCTGCAAGCTAGGCAGCCTGATTTCCTTGTCTCCACATCAGGGCAGAGTAGACCCAGAGCCCTGCCATGGAGCTGAGCTACCATGCCTCTCCACAGGCACCATGCTTTCATCAAAGACAGTCACACGGCTGGGCACTGCATGGAGACCAGGGGCTGACGTGTCCACTTTTTTCCTGGAGTGGAGTTCCCAGGTGATCCATGAGGTCATTTCGAGGTCCACAGGACCAACTCCAGCTCGGGCTCTGTGCTAAGGTATCTCCATGGGGAAAGAACACAGCCCTGCCCTGAGTTGGGCAGAGTAGGCAAAACTCCTGTGATGCACAGAGAAAGCATACCTACTTTTTTCTCCAACATCCTGCTAAGTTTACCAGGTAGACAAAGGTTGCCGCCTATCCTCGGGTTAAAAATTGGGTGCCCACATAACTTTCCTGCTAACTTTTATCACATGATTTCTCCGGGGTAACTGAAATGTCCAGCTCCAGACAGTCTTCTCCAGGGTTCTTCTACTCCCCACCAGCCCTGCCTAGCCATCCTGGCCTTCTTAATGGGAGTTCACAAAAGGAGCAGAAGCCAAGGGAAACTGAGCACTGGGGCTCTGAGACCACTGATGTCTGCAGGTGTACCAATGCCCTGCCAGTGTTGGCGGGCTTTCCTGGAACTGCCCAGATGGGAGGGCTGCAACTCCTCCTTTGTGCCTAGAACCCCCGAGGTACCCTGCCTCTCTTAGCTGGCCTCTGCCCCGTCCACATGGCCTGTGGTCTCCAGGATGTCCTATAGCGCGTGAGATACACAGTTCCTGAGAAGCCTGCAAGCAGCAGGGTAGGGCATGCTGGGGAAATGTCTCTGATTAATTTCAGCAGTATTAATTGGAACGCAGCCATTGGCACAGTACCTGGTAGGGAAGAATAACTCAGTATCTGCTGAATGAGGAATGGTTAAATGGATAAATACAATTAGGTGCAACAGAAGGGGAATTCTTAATTATGCCTTAGCTCTGATGTTAGATAACAGACCGTTTCCAGGGGTTCTTTATCAGATAGGATTAGATTCAGCTACAGATAACAGAACGCCTCCAGTAACAGTGGCTCAAACCACATGGAAGTCCTTTTCTCTCTTACAAAGGAAGCCAGATGCAGGCAGTCTCAACGGAGTAATGACCCTACAGTGTGGAGGGGCTCAGGCTCCCTCTACCTTTCGGCTCTAGCATCCTGTGTTGCCCTGGCGTCCCTTGGGGGAAGGGTGCCGGAGCCCCACCGCATCCATCCTTCAGCTGGCCAGAGAGAAGCAAGAAGGGAGGACTCCAGCTGCGTCCGCCCTCTCTGAGCCACCGCCCCCCACCCCAACATGCCATACTCACAAGTGCTGGGCTAGAATGAGGTCATGACCACCCTCAGCTGCAGAGAGACTTGGAAGTGGATATTAATAGGAGTATTTACTGCCCCAAATAAAACTGGAGTTCTAACATCAGACATCAGAACGGATCCTGAGCTGGCAACTAGCGGTTCCTGACCAAGCTTACACTTGGTGGTGCTTAGTCAGGCTCATGCTTCTATGCTCATGATTTTCATCCAGCTCCGAAGCTGTCCCAGTGGGGTGGGCACCATGAGCTTCACGGCTGCCTGCCCAGGCATCTCTAGCTCTGTGAATGGCCCAAAGTGGCCCACTGCACAGGGTTTCCAGGATGCCCCCGGCAAGCTAGTACCCCATGGACATCACTAATGTTTTGGTCAGAGTCTAGAGTCCTTGGAAATCCACTGGGAATGAATGGCTAAGAGTTGCAAGGCCTGGTTTCAGGCCTCAGTTCAGCCCAGGGCAAGCCAGTGAATTTTTCTGGGAGCCATTCTCTTGAGCCTTCACACAGGGATAGCAGTAGTCAGCTAGAGCCCCTTGTATGGGGGCCAACTTGGATCTTCTTGAACTCCCAGCTGACACTGGGACATGACCAGAACATCCACAGTGATTGGTACAAATAATGGCACGCAACCCAAGAAGGCAAGCCAGCAATCCCTGGGTGGAAGAAAAGACAGTAGTGACAGCAGTGACAGCGCTGGGAGTTACCACTTACTAGACACTCGTCATGGGCTGGGTTGTTAATCCTTAGGACTGTGCTGTAAGGTAGGAATTGTTAACAGCCCTACTCTATAGACTGAAAAAAAAAAGACAGTCACAGGAGTAAATCGCTTGCCTGAGGTTATGCGGTCACTGAGGGGCATGCCTCACTGCTATTCTAGAGCATCTAGATGGCTGCCTCTGGCTGATTCTCTGGTGATGGTTTCCCCTTTTCTCTTGCTGATCTACAAACAGCATAACGACCAGGAGTGGGTATAAAGCTCACATCCACAGTGGATACCAAATTTGAGACTTGGGACAGAGGATTTTCATCAATCTTTATGGAAAGTAAATAGTCCTATGCTATAGAAACAAGAATAATTATCCAACAAGTTCTAGCTGAGAGCCTTGAGCCAAAAAGCAACCCAGGAAAGCAAAAAGGAAACTGCAGGGTTGATGAGGGAAGGGTCAGGGGCAGGGTGAGAGGTAGAGCTATGGTGCCCACTGAATGAGGCTGAATCCTGTGACAGGGGTGCTGTCCTGGTAAGAAGGGGGTGAGAGGCTCCTGAGGCCCCTGCCAGCACCAAATTCTAAGTGGTGGCTCAGGAAGGGCTCCGAGCATGTGGGAGGCTGGCACTCAAGTGGTACAATGGCTCCTCCTCGGGTCCTGACCTCCTTTGCCACCCAGGGGTGTGAGCTCCCTGTGCCAGGAGAAGGTGTGCTAGACAGCAGCGAGCCAGCAAGTAGCGGAGCTCAGGGCAGAAGAGACAGGAGAAATGGAGTCAGAAGAAGAGGAGTCCAGGATGAGGGGCAGGTAAAAGGAGATCTCACACACCACCAAGCTCCCCAAAGGGAAATACAAAGAGTGGACCATGGTCCTGAAATAGACCAGGCCCATGGGGCAGGGGAACAGGGGTGGGTAGGAAAGGATGGAGCTCAATAACTAGAGATGGTGCCCATCTGGGGGAGCAACCAGCACCTACAATCTAAAAGAGCTTTCCCGTCCTATCTACAAGTGGAGATCTCAAAGTGTGGGCTGAGGACTGCGGGGTTCCCTGAGACCCTTTGGGGGATCCATGAGATCTTCCTGTGTGCAGCCAGATCGTCTTCGTATGCTTCAGACAAACAACAGATCGCAACAGATTGAATGCAGATACGAGAGTCTAGCTCTCTTTCCATTAAACCAGACACGAGAATAGCAAAATTTTAAACAATGCTACTCCCCTCACTAAATTTTTTATTGAAAAAAGTTATTTTTTCATTAAAAATGTTATATATATTAACATGTAATAGGCTTATGACAATTATTTTTAAATGCACAAATAAACTATTTTGAAACATGCTATTTCATTTCCTATTATGGTTGACATTGATAGTTATGGCCCATATAAACAAAAGCTCTTTGGGGTTCTCAATTTTTTTATGAGTGTAAAGAGGTCCCAAACCAAAGAGCTTGAGAACTGCTGTCCTTCATATTTTTGGACCCATTCTCTGAGGCACCTGGGCTGCTTCTCTTTTCCCAACCCCCCAAGAAATGCAGGTCCTGGAGAACTTCAGGGCAGCAGGTGAAATGAAGAGAAATAAGATGATGGGGGTAGACCCTTTGCATGGATTCTGTTCATTCTTACTGGGGGACAGGCTGGGGCTGTGACTGCCCAGCATCCATTTCCCTGTCTTGACTCCATCTTCAACTCTGTACTAGAAACACCTATTGCATTGGATGTGGTCTGGGGGCATTTCAGTCAGGGGCCTGTGTGACCAGGGCAGGGCCACTGACATCCCTGACAGACTCAGAACCTTGAGCAAGGGGCACACCATTGGAGAACAGCTGACATCACTTTCTTCGGCCGGCGCCTCCCTCCCCGTGGCTACTTCCTACCTTGGGGCTGCCCTGGTCCTACAACATGCCCAAGCCTGGCGCCATCTTCCCGCCCATTCTGGTGTGTGTCAGACAGTCCAGCTCAGCTGCACAACCGCTGCCCTGCAGGCCACCCACTCCTATCCTGCGCCCCACGCCCATGTTCGCCATCTCGAACCATCCAACACGCCATGCCACTCCACACCTCCACACTCCTGCATCCTCTGGGCCTGACATGCAGACTCCTCCGCCCGAGCCCCCTCGAGCCGGCGCCAGCAGATGCCTCTGGATCTGGTTCTGCCTCACCTCACGTTACCTGTGAGACCTAGTGCTGCTGGCAGGAGCTCTCTGCAGGAGTCTTCTCGATACCCTCAGTATAGCGTGGGTGACCAGAGCACTGAATCTTCTAGACAAATGCGTTCAGATGCTGCCTCTTTCAGGAACGGTTCTGGACACAGCCTCCTTTGGGCTACCCCGTGACCCCCTACTGTCCGTGGCTGCTGCCATCACATGCTGTTTTGAGCATCTGCTCGTCTCTCCCCACAGGCGGTGAACCAGAGGACGGCTTACTGATGGCTGCCTGCCCCCATTCCAGCACCTGGCCCTGGGCCTGGCCACACAAAGGCTGCTGAGATCAGGTGATCTGCAAAGGGACCTCCTGTCCCTTTGAGCCAGGGGATGGGGACAGGCTTCTGCACCTTGTGCTAAGGGGGTATAACCAGTTCCACCTGCTTGAAAGTCTGTAGGTGTGTAGGGAGGCAAACAGGCCCACACATACCATTCCTGGGACCCCAAGGGACCGAGCTGCATGGGAGGAACTTGCTAAGCTCAGGATCACCCAGCTCTCTCGCCCAGCCCCATCTGGCCTACCCAGGCCTGATCATTCACAGGCTGACCAACCAGGGATGCTCTGTACAAGGATGAGCTGAGACTGCGCATTTCACCTTCAAAAGAAGCTACCAGAGTAAGGCTCTAGAAGAGGCAAGATATCTCAGTAGTCCCCATGTATAATACGAAATGTGTACCAAACAGCATGGGGCAAGGGGCATGCTGCCTGGTTTTGAACAAGAGCACAGAACCCAACAGACTTCTTCAAAAGACCGCCCAGAAGTCCACTTGTTTAAGTCCAACAGAGGCAGGGCTGATACATCTCTCCTTAGGCATATAGTTTTGTTTATTTCTAGAGAAGTCTCCCAGTAAAGGAGCTTCTATTTTCAAAACAGAATGGGCATTAGTGACGGTGGTTAAATTCAGGTGTTTTAATAAATATATTTAAGAGGTACTCCTAGAGCAAGCTTTTAAGGAGATCAATACAGTGGGCAGCTCTCCCACCCTCGACTGTGGTAGCTTGCAACCGAGCCCTTGCCTGATTGCTAGCATCACTCAGAGTGCTTCTCCCATTCACCCTCAGTTTCACCCCAGAATTCAATTCCTCCCGGGGTTTCTGTCCAGGACTTCCTGTCCAGAAAGCATGGCCCATGACGTCTTTCTCACATTTCTCTCCTTCCCAGTCTCCTGCCCGCATCAGCCCTCCTAGGTTCTGATGCCCATCCGGCGCCCCTCCTCCCCTTTGGGCAGGCGGAGCAAACGACAGTGGCAAGGCAACAACAGAGGACAATCTCCACCCGTCTGGTGCTTGTTGTGAGGCGGCCACTGTTCCAGCCCCCTAAGGAGAAAATCTTTCTCTTGAGTGGCTGCTGACAACAGATGAGGTGCTGCTGGGGTTTAAATCTCTGGATATGCACCACCTTCCTTATCTTCATTATCTGCATCATCTTTACGCTACTCTCCAAAATAGTTCGTATCCTTGGCCACAAACAATTACATTCTGAACAAGAATTTTCACGTAAACTACGTTTGAAACTGTGGTTCGACTGATTGTACAATAGAGCTTTTAAAATTAATTTCCACGGAGGAGCTGGAATCTTCGAAGGAGTCTAGATTAATATGCAGATCCTAGGGATCTTAGCAAAATGGGGCTCTCAGTTTTCTCTGCCAAGAAGTGGAGGCAGCTGGGCTGGGCTGGGCTTCAAAGGAAGTAGAAGGAAATCTCAGTGCTCCCAGTACCCAGAGGTCACAGCTCTGATTAAAGAACAGTCTCTCAAAAGAGCTGGTGGGTTTGCCACGCTGCCATGCAACAAGGTGTTCAAACTCACTGTTGCACAATGAACCCATGTTGGCTAGGACTACCCGAAGGACTGCTGGCTGTCTAACCTGAAGGCTCCTCTTTCCCCAGTAGAGAGATCCTGAGATTCGGAGTGTGGAGCTGGGCCTGGGAATGTACCCAGCGTCGCTGTCCCATACTTGCCCTATGACAGCAGACCCCTCCTGGCCTCAGTCAGCAGGTGCTCACCAAACAACTTGTCTAGTGCACAAACTGAAGGAGGAAATGGGCAAGACAGATGCTCAGGCTCCCCTTGAGGCACCTCCACAGGGGGGCCGATGGGCACACTGTGGCCCAGACACACATTCCCCAAAGAATACTGACTTCTGAATAATCTCACTTTTCTTTTCAAAATCTGGACTACTGTGGGCCACAGAAATGTGGTGCTTTGTGTTAAGTTTCCTAGCTGCTTGATATTTTGGGTTTGAGACTTTCTGTAAAAAGAAAATCAAAAGAGGAAAAGAGTTGAAAAAAGGTAAAAGCCGCTCAACCACACTTTCTAATCATCCATTCCTGCACCCACCTCTTTCATGGACCCTCTGCTACCCAAAATAATTTGAAACGAATCCAATTCCTATTGTCAATTCTCAGTAAGAACCTACTGAGAGGCTGAGCCTACTTTAGTTTCTCCTTTCCTTCACACAGATGAATTTTCTTCATGGTTTGTCAACTCCTATGGATGCCAATTTCTAATTTTAGAATGGTTTCCAAATGTTGGTGGATAGCTGGCTTTGTGGGGATAATATAGCTCAATGTATACATAATATAAATTATCACCTTCGTTAGAAATGATTCCCTCCTTTATGGCAAAAATTACTAATTGACTCAATTCAATATTAAGTACATAAAAGGTTCTTGCTAAGAGCTTACTAAAGGTTGTAAAAGACTCTCCAGGAAAGGATTTCATTTTTGCAGGATGCTACCTCACCTACAGGAGAGGGAATCCACTTGCCATGAGCACCTACTGTAGGCCAGGCCCAAAGTGCTTTTGCATAGCTCATGCCACTTCACAAAGAACCCGAGGCTTGCAGCTGGAAAGTGAGCAAGCTAGTACTCAAATCCAGGGGTGTCTCGCCCAGGGTGTGTGCTCTTCTCCACCAAAGCATTTCTTAAAAAACTTGATACAAGCACAAGTAACAGATTCAAATAAGTATTTTGCTCCTTTTAAAAAAGCAATGCCCAGATGAGCTAAGACATGAACTCTACGGGAAGGGAAGAGAAAATAAATCTGTAACCCATCAAAGTATATTTGCTCTCCAAGCTGTGCAAATGCAAACAGGAAATGTCACAAGTACTGAAGAAATCTACACAGGTTTTAAGCATAAGCCTAATGTTTGGGGGCTTCAAAAAGGTATTTCTTAAAAGGTTCTATTTTCATATCCACAAATACAGCCTGACATATGTAGAGACAGCTAATGAGCTCTATCGCATAAATAAAACAGACCCAGAGTCAGAAAACTACAGCCTTCGGGTCATTTGGGCTGGGCGACATTCTGTAATGTGGAGGAAGGACGGGTGGGCAATGGTTACAGTCAGCACATCCGTCTGAAAGGTTCTGAGAGCGACTTAGAAGAAAAAGAAAGAGGAGGAGGAGGAGAAACCAAATAAATAAATAAAAATAAATTTTAAAAGGTTGCTTGTCCCCATGAGCAACACAATCTGATACAGCACATGGCAGTGGTTTTCAGGGAGGCAGAGAGCCTCCTGAAGGAGTAGGAATGCCCCAATGACAGCGGCCAGTACGAACAGATCTGGTCCTGGCTCTTCCAGAATCCCTGGGCACGTGGTTTTGCCTCAGAAAGGTTCAAGTTACTCTTGTATAAAATGGAGGTAACATCACTTTCTTACAGGTTGCTGTGAGGACAAAAAACCATTTCCTTCTGTTTTTTCAATTATTTATTTGAGAGAGAGAGAGTGAGAGAGAGCATGTACATGCATGAGCAAGAAGAGGGGCAGAGGGAGAGAGAGAAGGGAATAATTCCAAGCAGACTCCCCACTGAGTACAGAGCCCAACACAGGGCTCGATCTCACAACCCTGAGATCATGACCTGAGCTGAAATCAAGAGACAGTCGCCCAACCAACAGAGCCACCCAGGCGCTCCCCAAAAAAGAAGACCATTTCTGATGTGTGTCTACTATAGGACCCGGTAATAGTAGGTGTTAAATGCATTGTAGCTATCATGATAATTATTATTACCAACAATCGACTAGTTAAAGGAATTAATTCACAAGTGTCTGAAACCATGATTTGAAGGGCTGAGGCAAGGGTCCCAGCTCACTTCCATGACGGAGGGCCAAGACTGTTAGCCCCACCGGTAGACTGTCCACGGCACTGTGCCCCTGATGAAGTTCCTGCAGGATGGACTCCATCCTGACGACAGCTCTGTGGGACAGGCATCTCCATGCATGAACGCAGAGCGCAAATCACCACTGCCACCACCGGCAGCAGCTAATAGGAGATGCGGCTGAGGGGGAAACCCAGGTTGAAATCTAGGAACGCTTCTCTTCCACTCACTAATTCACACTGCCTCCTGGGTTGGGAGGGTGCGTGTCATGTCACGTCCCTTCCTGCTACCTGCAGGCACCATGGCGGGGAGCTCAGGGCTCTGAGGAACACAGGGACAGAGAGCCCAAGGGAGGGGATGCTGGCCCTCCTGCCCTGGCAGGTACCTCCTTCCTCACAGGCGTGGCCTGGCAGCCAACTGAAGGTAAGCGGGGCACGTGGAGATGGGAGAGGCAGGAGAAACACCAGTCACAGGAGCTTCAGAAGCCACCAGTGGCTTCCTACTCCATTCAGGATGAAAGCCTCAACTCCTAAGTCATACTTGGGGCCCTCCTGTCTAGCCTTAGGTCCACTGCTTTCCTCAGGCATCCCACAGCCAGGTATAATCAAGGCCACCTTTCCAGAAGACACCACACTGTCCACACCTCTCAACCACTGCATGGCCTGATCCCCCACCCCTGGGAGTACCTGCCACCAGGCCTTTGCAGCCCTCACAACCTACCTCACATACAGATGACCATAAGACTCAGAAATGGACTCTCAGCCTCAACATGAATTCTAAAACCTGCAAATAAGATACCGGACACATTGTGCCTTTGAAAATGACAAAGATAGGAGCAGGGATATGCAGGCCTTTTCCCACACTGCTGGGGAGGGTGGGATCGATAAAGCCTTTCTGGAGGGCCATTTGGCAATGTGTATCAGCATTTTTAATGAGCATCTCTTGTCATAAGCAAACATCATTATTGAAAGACACATATTAAAGGATTTTTACTACAGCATTGTTTATAAGAGTAAAGAACTAGTGACCACCAGCAGGGGAGTAGTTAAATACATTATGGTACCTCCAATTATACAGATTTCTTAAAAGTATGATAGATGTCCATGAGAAAACATCTGCTCCTATTTATTTAATAGTAGTTGAATATACACTTAAATATAAATAAATACAGACAAGACACACAGAGAGGGGAGAAGGGGAAAAGGAGGGAGGGGAGAAGGGGAAAAGGAGGGAGGGAAGAAGGGATGAAATACACAAAACAGTGGATTATAAACTGTCTCTCAAGTCGAGAGTCTCCTACAGGAAGCCTTCCTGGATTGCCCCAGGTTGTTTGGTGCCTCTGTCCCTGGACTCCTCTCAGAGCACTTCTCAAACTCACTGTGTTATTGAGTGACACATCCAGGTCCCCATCAGACTGGGAGATGAATCGAAACAAGCAGGGTCTGAGTCTTCTTTTTGGTATCGTGTCTGCAGCTCCCAACACACAGCCTGGCACATGTTAAGAGGGAGGGTGGCTTGGATGGCTAGAAGGAAAAGAACCTCCCAGTGTATAGCTCTCTTCCCTAGGTGGGCCCTGGCCAGGCCCTGCTACCTTCGGCGGGGCACTCTTGTCAGGAGCTGCAGAACTGCTTCCTCACCCAAGCCGGAAGTTGCCAGGCCTGCCTCACCGCTGAACCCCTAGGGGCCCAAGAACATGGCCTACTCAGGAGGCCAGGCGGCGGGTGTGAACATCTGGATGTGCCAGAGCCCCAGGGCCTCAGCTAGTCCAGCTACCCTCCAAGGCCTGCTGCTCAGCACGCAGACCCCAGCCGGCCCAAGTCAGGCAGGCAGGGAGTGGCTGGAAGCAGAGCGTACAGTTGGGGGTAAGGGTCCAAGCACCTTCGCCCAAAT
This sequence comes from Mellivora capensis, assembly GCA_004024625.1. Classification (NCBI taxonomy): domain Eukaryota; kingdom Metazoa; phylum Chordata; class Mammalia; order Carnivora; family Mustelidae; genus Mellivora; species Mellivora capensis. The sequence continues at coordinate 95,720 of PISX010006125.1, forward strand.
ACACCTGCCTACTGGCCTCCGAAAGTTCTCAATTCCCTCAGGGGCGTCTAAAGTTCTTTCAGGCCCCAAACTCCACCCTTTCTGCAGGGTGGCTCCGAGGGAGAATGAAAAGGGATGATCTTTTAAGGGGAAGGGAGGGTTTGGCCCACTGAGGCCCCCTCCACTGGGTAGGACCACTCCTGTGGGAGAGGTCAGCAGAGAGCTGCTAGAGCCCTTTGCTCCTCAGGGAAGGCTCTTTCCTGGCCCTGCTCCTAGTTCTGAGAAGAGAATGGCACAAGGGGGTGGGAGCCCTTGGGTGTCTGTTCCCTGGCACGGCCAGCCTCCTGCTCCTGAGCAGAGTCCTGACCAGCATGGCTGCTTGCCCCAGAGTGAGAGCACAGTGTTTGGGGTCTAGCACTGTGAGTGGTCTAGCCACCGCTGCAGAGGTTGGAGGATGCTCTGCCTCCTGGGGCGGCTGTGGGTCAGGGAGGGGCCGGGCTCCTGCAGGTGGCGGAAGGACCAAGTCCGTCCACACCTGCTGCACCTCTTCCATCTCTCAGGCCACCATCCTCTCCTGTCTCTGGCTCTACAAAACAAATGGGATGAGGCAAGTTGACAGCTGCCTTTCTAAGAATTTCCTTCCTAAAAAGTGTGGGGGTGGTCTGCTAGCAGGCCTCACTGACTCTCCTCAGACTCCAGGTGTATCACACCTGACACACAGTCACATGTGGGCCATGTCTATTGGACCAAAGGGTCCAGGTGTATCACACCTGACACACAGTCACATGTGGGCCGTGTCTATTGGACCAAAGGGCAATGCTGATGGTGCCTTTTCTTTCTCCTTTGTCTTTTTCTGTTCCTCCTCCATAACACCCCTTTGTTTGCTTTTGTCCTCCTAGAAATCTTATTTCTGATATGTAGGGACAGAGTCTGGGTGCAGGCTTACTCCTCCCCGGGGATTTTACGGCATACCCAGAGATATGGCAGGCTCCATTCTAGACTGATTATGGCAATAAAGTCAAAGAAATTTTTTTGTTGCCAAGGGCATATGAAAGCTATATTTATACTATACTGTAGTCTATTAAGTGTGCAATAATAGCATGGTGTCTAAAAAAAAAGTACATACCTTAATTTAAGAATACTTTATCACTAAAAAATACTAAGCTTTTCAGCTTTCAGTGAGTGCTCATCACTGAGCACAGACCGCCAGAACAAAACAATAATAAAAAGGTTGAGACAGTGCAAGGATTACCAAAAGGTGACAGAGAGACACAAAGTGAGCAAACGCTGCTGGGAAAATGGTGTCCAGGGACTTGCTTGATGTGGGGCTTTTAATTGGTAAAGAACACAATTATCTGCAAAGTGCAATAAAATGAGGTACGGTCTGTATTTTGAATAGTTTCAGACCTATACAGCTCGGTGAATAATATCACTGCTCACCCAGATTCCTCATTGCTAGGGTTCCGCCACGTCTACATGTCTACACATTGTCCCCGTGTCTATCCACACACTGACGTACACACTTTTTGGCTGAGGCTCTTGGAGAATTAGTTGCAGTCCTCCTGACACTCCGCCCCTCATACTTCGGCTGCATCTCCTCGGAACAAGGACACTGATATTTTGTGTCTCTAAACACAAACAACTACCACACCTGGGACACTTCACATCAATAGAATACTTTTCTTTTTTTTTTTTTTTAAGATTTTATTTATTTATTTGACAGAGAAAGAGATCACAACTAGGCAGAGAGGGAGGAGGAAGCAGGCTCCCCGCTGAGCAGAGAGCCCGATGTGGGACTCGATCCCAGGACCCTGGGATCATGACCTGAGCCGAAGGCAGTGGCTTAACCCACTGAGCCACCCAGGCGCCCAATAGAATACTTTTCTAATAAAAAATCTACATTTGAGTTTTCCCAGTTGTCCCAAAGGCATCCCCAGTCCTTCAACCCAGGATTCAACCCAGGATCACATGCTGTATTTGGTTGACGTGGCTCTTCATTCTCTTTTCATCTAAATTGGTCCCACCCTCTCGTTCACCTTCTAGGACACTGATATTTTTGAAGAGTCCAGGACAGTTGCTTTGGGGAATGCCCCTCAGTTTGGATTTGAATGATTGTATCCTCATGATTAGATTCAGGCTAAAATTCTCAGTAGAGAAAACAATACAGGTGATGCAGTGCCCTCGTCAGGGTCCTGTGATCGGGGATCAGAAATTAAGGCGATGACCACTAGACTTCTCTACTGTGGAACGGGAGGTATTTTCTAGAGATGGCCCACCAAGGTCTCCTGTCTTCATCTTCTGTTCAGGTGACAGGAAACCCCTCCCACACTGCAGGGAGGTTGATATCCCTTCCCCAGACCAGGGGTGGAACTCTGTGACTGCTTTAATCAATAGAATATGGCAAAGTGGACATCATGTGACTTTGGAATCTCGCCGGTGAAATGCCTTGCACTTCCCTGTCCTGTCTGGGGACCCAGTCACCGCGCAGCGAGGAAGCCCACAGGTGAAGATTCTGCTCAGCTGACATCCCAACTGTCAGCATCAACTGCCAGATGTACAAGTGAGTCCAGCCCTCAGCCATACAGTTGTCCTTGGCCGTCAAGTCACCCTCCGCCTTCGCATCTTCCCAGATGAGGCCCAAGACATGGAGTAGCAACAAGCTATTTCCACTCCCTGTCTGGACCTGACTCTCAAAATCCAGGATCATAACAGTGTGGCCATTTTATGCCACTACTTTTTGAGGTGATGTTTTAGTTAGGATATGTTTCTACAACCATGTCCTTTTTCTTCTATAATTAATAAATGATCTGAGAAGTGATGCTGTAAGACCATGCGATTACCCTATTTCTCGACAGGCTTTCATCCAATAGTTTTAGAGCAATTCATGAGTTTTGCACAAATTATTATTACAATAGTGGCACAATTGATTATCATTCTTTCTACATTTATTAGTTGTCATTCTTGTAAAGACCGTTTCCTTTCCTTATTCTCTTTTGTTTCTAAATATTTTTACGTTAGTATGGACCTAGATACTTTAAATAATTCAGTGTATTATACTCCACTTCTGCCACTACTCCTTTTGTTTGCTCAAACAAGATAATCTAAATTTGGTGCGTGGGACTTCTTTCAGCATGGCTCCTGTGTCCTTTGTAGATTCACAGGCCCTCACATTTTTAAAACACATTCTTACTTTGTCACAAAATAAGATGTTCCAAGGCTCAGCTTCTCCATCTCCTGCTCCATTCTTGGACCAGGCTGTTTTCAGAGGGCACTGGCTCCTTTCAGTTAGAAATGGTTATTTAGAAATCAAGATCTTGGAAAAAGGAGTGCTTAATCCTGAGGCGGGGGGTGTCTTTATTTAGGGAGGGTTCTTTCAGAACTAGGAAGAATGCATTTCTTTAAAACCATGAGCTTGCGTTGATTTCTCTAATTCAGAAGCAGTACCACAGGGTGTTACCTGTTCTCCCTCTATTCCATGTTTGCAGCTTCCTCTCATCCAGGGAGAACTCCAGTTCCTCACACAGTGCTCACTCATTCAATCACGTGATGGAAATAAAATAGTTTGGAATTGCCACACCAGTTCTGCTGATGAAAACCTACCACGTGGGGATCCAGCCCCCAAGATGGCGGAAAAGTAGCAGCTGAGACGACATCAGGAGATCAGCTAGATAGCTTATCAAACCATTGCAAACACCTACAAATCCAACGGGAGATCAAAGAGAGGAAGAACAGCAATTCTGGAAACAGAAAATCGGCCACTTTCTGGAAGGTAGGACCGGCGGAGAAGTGAATCAAAAGCGATGGGAGGATAGACCGCGGGGGAGGGGCCGGCTCTCGGCAAGCGGCGGAGCCACGGAGCACTAAATCGGGACTTTTAAAAGTCTGCTTCACGGAGGGACATCGCTCCAGAGGCTAAACCGGGGTGAAGCCCACACGGGGTCAGCGTGGCCCCAGGTCCCACAGGGTCACAGAAGGATCGGGGGTGTCTGAGTGTCACAGAGCTAGCAGGTATTGGAGCGGGAAGCTGGCCACAGAGACGGAGCCGAGGAGTGAGCTCTCAGCTCGGGGTTACCTTGAACCGGTCACAGGCTGGGTGAGCTCGGAGCGCAGCCAGAGGCGAGGGATATGGGAGTAGCCGGGGCTTTTCTCTGAGGAGTGGAGCCCCGAATCTCAGCTCTTCCGGGCCGGAGACTAGGAGGCCGCCATTTTCATTCCCGTCCTCCAGACTCTACGGAAAGCGCTCAGGGAACAAAAGCTCCCGAAAGCGAAACCGAGCGGATACTCAGCCCGGCCCCTGGTAAGGGCGGTGCAGCTCTGCCTCGGGCAAAGACACTTGAGAATCACTAAAACAGGCCCCTCCCCCAGAAGATCAAAAGAAATCCAGCCAAGACCAAGTTCAAGTAACAAGGAGAGCAGCGGAACTCCACAGGAGGAGAAAGCAAAGCACGGAATTCATGGCTTCCTCCCCATGATCCTTTAGTCTTGCAGTTAATTCAATTTTTTCTTTAAAGGGCATTTTCCTAGGGTCTTTGCCACCCTTTTAGTATTTTATTTGCTCCTTCATATAATCTTATCTGGAAAAAATGACAAGGCGGAAAACTCACCACAAAAAAAAGAACAAGAGACAGTACCAAAGGAATATGTCAGATCTAGAGTTAAGAATGACAATTCTCAAGGTTCTAGCCGGGCTTGAAAAAGGCATAGAAGATATTAGAGAAACCCTCTCTGGAGATATAAAAGCCCTTTCTGGAGAAATAAAAGAACTAAAATCTAACCAAGTTGAAATAAAAAAAGCTATTAGTGAGGTGCAATAAAAAATGGAGGCTCTTACTGCTAGGATAAA
>PISX010006126.1:0-98638 GCA_004024625.1 Mellivora capensis
GGGATTGGGAGGGAGACAAACCATAAGTGACTCTTAATCTCACAAAACAAACTGAGGGTTGCTGGGGGGAGGGGGTCGGGAAAGGGGGGTGGGGTAATGGACATTGGGGAGGGTATGTGCTATGGTTAGTGCTGTGAAGTGTGTAAACCTGGCGATTCACAGACATGTACCCCTGGGGATAAAATATGTTTATAAAAAATAAAAATAAAAATAAAAACTCTCAGAAAAATAGGGATAGAGAAAATTTCTTCAACTTGATAAAGAGTTACCAACCAAAAAACTATGCAAATATTACACTAATGGTGAAAACAAAAGTCATTTCCCTATGAATGAGAACAAGGCAAGGATGTCTGCTGTCCTCACTCTTATTCAAAACTGGAACATCTAGCCAGTGCAATGACATATTAAAGGGAAATTAAAGAGCAGAGAGAAGACATAAAACTGTCCCTATTTATAGATAGCATGGTTTTCTATGCAGGAAATCCAAAAAAACTTCTAGAATAAATGAATTTAATGAGGTCACAGGATACAAGATAAACATACAAAAAGAAAAATGGATTGCACACATTGTGATGAACACTGGGTATTATACGCAACTAATGAATCCTTGAATACTACATCAAAAACTAATGATGTACTATATGTTGGCTCATCAAACACAATAAAAAAAATGAATTGCATTTCAGTATACTAGCAATGAAAACATGGACACCAGAATGCAAAATACAATACTATTTATAATATTTTTTTTGAAAGAGAGGATTACTTAAAAATCTAACAACATGTACAAAATTTTATGGTGAAAATAGCAAAACACTGATGAAAGATTTTGAAGATCTAAATAAATGGAGAGACAAATTATGTTTAAATATTGGAAGAATCAACATAGCAAAAAGAAAAAAAAGTCAATACTCCCCAAATTGACATATAAACTGAATGAAGTTCCTATCAAATCCCAGCAAAAAATTTTATATAGACAAGATTATTCTAAAGTTTATATAGAAAGGCAGAGGAAATAGAATAGCTAACAGGTTTTTTGTTTTTGTTTTTTTTTATAAGAAGAAAGGAGAAGGAATCAGTCTACCCAATTTTAAGGCTTCTATAGCTGCAGTAATCAATCCTGTGTGTTACTGGCAGTAGGACATCACATAAAGAGAATACCATAGAGAACTTAGGTACACACCCACTGATAATATGCTCAACTAATTTTAAAAATGCAAAAGCAATTTGATAGAGGTAAGGTAGCATTTTCAACGAATGGTGCTAAAATAGTTGGACATCAATAAGCAAAAGCAAAAACAAACAAAAAAGAAAATTGAGTTTTTTTCCTACTCATACAAAAATTACTAAAAATGGATATGGTGATTAGATATAAAGAATAAAACTTTTAGAAAACATTTAGAAAAAACTCTAAGACTTGGAGAGTAGAAAGGAGGAAATCTTTAGACTTGACATCAAATATATTATCTACAAAATGAACAATTAATAAATTGAACTTGATCAAAATTAAACACTTGCTCTGAAAAAGATCCTGTTAAGAGCATGAAAAGACAATCTACAGACTAAGAGAACCTATCCACAAAGCATAAAGGATAAGTATTGAGAATACACAAGTATTTCTCAAAATCAACTGTTAAAAAAACAAACAATCCAATTAGAAAATTGGCAAAAGATAAGAAGTGACATTTCACTAAATAGGACATATGAATGATAAACACACAAAAAAATGTTCATCATTAGCCATTAGAGGAATGCAAATTAAAACCACAATGACATATTACTACAGACTTGTCAGAATGGCTAAAAAAATTTTTTAAAAAAGAATAAGTAAAAATGTAACAAGATGACTTGCTAACAAGGATGTGGAAAACTGGATACTCATGCACTGCTGATATAAAATGGCAAAGTCACTCTGGAAACCAGTTTTGCAATTTATTTTCCAATTCTGTCCATTCCCCTACCCACCCCTCCTCTGGTAACCATGAGTTTGTTCTTTATGAGTATTGTTTCTGTTCTGTTTTTTAGATTCCACATATAGTGAAGTCATAAGTCATTGTCTTTGTCTGACTTATTTCACTTAGTATAATACCCTCTAGGTCTATCCATGTTGTTGCAAATGGCTGAGTAATGTTCCATTGTGTATGTACATCACAGCTTCTTCATCCATTCACCAACTGATGGACATTTAGTTTCCTTCCATATCTTGGCTATTGTATATAACTCTGTGATGAACAAAAGGGTGTATGTGTCTTTATGCATTAGTATTTTCATTTTGGGGAGGGGATAAATATCTAAAAGTGGAAGATTGTATGGTAGTTCTATTTTTAATTTTTTGAGGACACTTCATACCATTTCCATAGTAGACACACCAATACACATTCCCTCCCACAGTGCATGGGTGTTCTCTTTTCTCCATGTCCTTGCCAACATTTGTTACTTACTGTCTTTTTGATTAGTCATTCTGATTAGTGTGAGATGATATCTGATCCTGGGATTTTGTTTGTTTGTTTGTGGTCTTTTTTTCCCCCAGAGCCTACCCGCCCTCCCTTCCTTCATTTATTTATTTATGCTAAATGTCCCTAAATCTTTATTTGACTAAATTCTATTTCATACATAAGCATGATGGCCTCCCCTGTTATTAGACTTTGGCATTTAAAAAACCAACCAACCAACCAACCAAAACAAAACAAACAAATAAACAAACAAAAAACAAAACAAAAAAACAAAAAACTAGCAGCCTCATCCAGAAAGTACAAATGCCAAGGGTGAGGGTGGTCTACAGTTTTACTGTAGGATAAATACGTATTTTTTTAATTAACATATAATGTGCTAATTGTTTCAGGGGTACAGGTCTGTGATTCATCAGTCTTAATTCACAGCATTTACCATAGCACATACCATCCCCAATGTCCATCACCCAGCCACCCCATTCCTTCCACCCCCCTCTTCCCCTCTAGTAACCCTCAGTTTGTTTCCTGAGATTAAGAGTCTCTTATGGTTTGTCTCCCTCTCCGGATTCATCTTGTTTCATTTTTCCTTCCCTTCCCCTATGATCCTCTGTCTTGTTTCTCAAATTCCTCAAATCTGTGAGATCCTATGATACTTGTCTTTCTCTGATTGACTTATTTTGCTTAGCATAATACCCTCTAGTTCCATCCATATTATTGCAAATGGCAAGATTTTGGGCGGTTTTGATGGCTGCATAATACTCCATTTTATAATATAATATAATATAATATAATATAATATAATATAATATAATATAATATATAGTCTCACTTCCCATAGTTTGGCTACTGTGGACATTTCTGCTATAAACATTAGGGTGTACATGCTCCTTGGGATCACCACATTTGTATCTTCAGGGAAAATACCCAGTAGTGTAATTGCTGGGTTGTAGGGTAGCTCTATTTTCAACTTTTTGAGGAACCTCAATACTATTTTCCAAAGCAGCTGCACAAGCTTGCATTGTCTTTGGGTCTGAAATGAGTCTCTTGCAGACAGCATATTGATGGGTCTTGGTTCTTTTTTTTTTTTTTTTTTTTTAATCCATTCTGATACCCTGTTTCTTTGGATTGGGGCATTTAGCCCATTTATATTCAAAGGAACTATTGAAAGATAAGAATTTAGTGCCACTGTATTGCCTATAAGATGACTGTTACTGTATATTGCCTCTGTTCCTTTCTGGTCTATGTTACTTTTAGGGTCTCTCTTTGCTTAGAGGACCCCTTTCAATATTTCCTATAGGGCTGGTTTACTGTTTACGAATTCTTTTAATTTTTGTTTGTCCTGGAAGCTTTTTATTTCTTCTTCTATTTTCAATGACAGCCTAGCTGGATATAGTATTCTTGGCTGCATATTTTTCCCATTTAGTGCTCTGAATATATCATGCTAGTCCTTTCTAGTCTGCCAGGTCTCTGTACATTGGTCTGCTGTCAGTCTAATATTTCTACTATTGTAGGTTACAGACCTCTTGCCAAAGCTGCTTTCAGGATTTTCTCTTGGTCTCTGAGACTTGTATGTTTTACTATTAGATAATGGGGTGCTGACCTATTTTTATTGATTTTGAGGGGGGGCGGTTCTCTGTGCCTCCTGGATTTTGATGGCTGTTTCCTTCCCCAAACTAGGGAAGTTCTCTTCTATAATTTGCTCCAATATAACTTCTGTCCCTCTCTTTCTTTCTTCTTCTTATGGGATCCCAAGTATTCTAATATATTTCTGTCTTATGGTATCACTTGACTCTGGAATTCTCCCCTCATGATCCAGTAGTTGTTTATCTCTCTTTTTCTCAGCTTCTTTATTCTTCATCATTTGGTCTTCCAAATCACTAATTCTTTCTTCTGCCTCATTTATTCTTGCAGTAAGAGCCTCCATTTTTTATTGCACCTCATTAATACCTTTTTTTCGTTTCAACTTGGTTAGATTTTTGTTCTTTTATTTCTCCAGAAAGGGATTCTCTATTATCTTCTATGCTTTTTTCAAGCCCAGCTAGTATCTTTATAATCGTCATTCTGAACTCTAGTTCCAACATTTTACTAATGTCCATATTGATTAGGTCCCTAGCCATTGGTACTGCCTCATGTTCCTTTTTTTTTTTTTTTGAGGTGAGTTTTTCTGCCTTGTCATTTTGTCCAGAGAAGAACAGATGAATGAGAGAACAAAATGCTAAAAGGGTAACAATGGCCCCAGAAAAATATACACTAAAATATGCACTAAATATATATTAACAAATCAGAAGAGAACTGAAACTGGCAGGAAAAGAAAGGAAAAAATATATATATGATCAGTCTGGTGAACAGAAGAGGCACACACTTGATTTTGGGTGTACTTTGGTTTGTTAGAAGATACTGCCTCCCACAATTTTAAAGAAAAACACATATATATATATATGTGTATATATATATGTATATATATATATATATATATGCACACACACACAATTAAGGTTAAATACAATGAAGATACAGATAGAATATGACCATAAAAATGTAAATTAAAAAAGATTTTCCAAAAAGATATTGAGAAGATGATTAAAATAGGAAAGAGGAAAAATTTTTTAAAATATAAAAAGAAAAAAAAAAGAAAATTAAAAAAATTTAAGTTTGAAAGACAAAAGATTAATGGGAAAAAAGCCATGAATTCTATGTGCTGTACTCCCCTAGCACTGGAGATTTGCAGTTCTCCTAGATAGGTAAACTTGGTCTTGGCTGGATGTTATTGCTGATCTTCTCAGGGAGGAGCCTGCTGCCATGATTCTCAAATGTCTTTGCCCGAGGTGGAACTGCCCCGCCCTTGCCAAGGGCCAGGCTAAGCAATGTGCTCGGGTTTGCTCTTGGGAGCTTTTGTTCCCTGAACACTTTCTGTAGAGCTTTGGAGGATGGGAATGAAAATGGCGGCCTCCTAATCTCCAGCCCTGTAGGAGCTGATAGCTTGGGGCCCCACTCCTCAGTGTGCCCTCAGAGAAAAGCAGTCAATCCCTCCCGTCTCCGTGGTCTCTGGCTGCTTCATGTTCACCTGGCCTGTGATCGAGTGTTTCTGTCTCTGGCTCATGGCCCCATTTGGAGTCCCCAAACCCAGCCAATTCCTGCAGTGCCCTCCTGTGCCGCTCCTCCCAGAGGAGGAAGAAGGGGGTCTCCCTGGATCTGCGCCTTGTGGGGTCCCTGCTCAAAGAGCAGTGGCCCGACTGTGCAGGGAACCATGGTTTATGGCAAACCCAAACTGAGAGCCCACTCCTCAGCTCCATCTCTGCAGCAGGCTTCCCTGCTCCAATACCTGGAAGCTCTGCCACACTCAGATACCCCTGGTCTTTCTGTGACCCTGTGGGTCCTAAGACCACACTGATTGAGTGAGGATTCCATACCCCGCTTAGCCACTGGAGCACCATCCCGCCATGTAGCAGACTTCTAAAAGTTCCGATTTTGTGCTCTGCTGCTCTATCACTTGCCAGCAGCCAGTCCCTCCTCCCACGGTCTTTCTTCCTGTATATCACCTCGGATTCACTTCTCCACACGTCCTACTTTCCAGAAAGTGGTCACTTTTCTGTTCCTAGAATTGCTGCTCTTCTCTTTTATCCCCTGTTGGGTTTGTAGATGTTCAGAATGGTTTGATAATTATCTAGCTGCATTCCTGGACCCAGACGAAATTTAGGTTTCCTATTCCTCCATCATCTTGCTCCTCCCCTAAATCTTCATGTTTTTTATAGAGAAAGAGGGCCTGCAAGTGAGGGGAGGGACGGGTAGAGGGAGAAACAGAATCTCAGTGAAGAACCCAATGCAGGACTCAAACTCACGACCATGAGATCATGATCTAAGTGAAATCAAGAGTCAGACATTTAACCCACTGAGCCACCCAGGCACCTGTGATTGTGGTTTTGATCTACATTTCTCTGATGGTTAGTGATAATGAGTATTTTTTTTACTTGCATATATGTCTTCTTTGGGAAAATCTAATTTTTAAAATTACTGAATGTGCAACTTCCATAGAACACAGCAACTGTCCTGCTGGAGATGTATCACAGAGAAATAAAAATCTGTGTTCATACAAAAACCTGTACACAAATGCTTATAGAAGAATATGTATTCTTAATAGTCTCAAACTGGAAATGACCCAAATGTCCTTCAATGGGAGACTGGTTAAACAAACTCTAGTATAGCCATGATATGACACGCTGCTTCACAATAAAAAGGAATGAACTACTGATATACACAAAAACCAGGATGAATCTCCAGAGAATAATACTGAGTGAAAAAGCCAAACCCAAGAGTGAGTTCAAGGATATAATATCCTTGAAATGATAAAATTAGAGAAATGAGAAATTACTGGTTTTCAGGGTTAAAGAGGGTATGAGTGTGTGAGGGAAGTGAGTATGGCTATAAATGGACAATTCCAGGAATCCTGTGGTGACAGAAATATTCTGTATCTTGGCTTTATCAATCAATATTCTGGTTGTGATATTGTACTACAGTTTTGCAAGATGTTGCCGTCGTTGGAAACTGGCTAAAGGGCACTATGGGATGTCTCTGTACTACTTCTTGAAATGGCACCTGAATCTCAGTTACATCAAAGTAAAAAACTTAATTTCTTAAATTTTAATCAGGCAATCCAGAAAACTTGGGCTCAAAGTCCATCATGAAAACAAATACCTTATCTGTGAGATCACTCATTGCTAGTATTATTATTATTATTATTATTATTATTATCATTTTACTATCCTTTTAATTTTATCACCAGTCTGCTTCCCTTATTTGAACTCCCTTCTTGGAAAATGCAGGTCATGTTATGACTTCCAGTACTAAGAAGAAAGAAATACTGTTGTAGCCACTGGGAAAAATCACAGAGTCAATTACAGTATAAGAAGAAGCATTTGCCAACATATTTTTCTCCTTAAGACAATTCTAAAGTAATAGAATATTGGTTTTAATCCAGACCTGGATAAATATCCATCATTTATCTAATAAAATGCACGTATTTCCTCTTATGGACAAGCACTCTTTGCATAGTCGTCCTTGAAAATGAAGGTCAACAATTCATGTGGGGAAATGCAAGTTTAGAGACTGATTTTAAAAAGTAATTAAAATTGCCTTGAAGCAGTAGGAAAGATGGTAACCAAAATTATAAATCTTTTCCCCAAGCCTCTGCTTTTTCCGGCACTGACAAATGGCAATCACTGGATGGCAATGCTTTTGCCAGCTCGTTACTGCTATGCTGAGGCTTTATTCTGTTACATTCCACATTTCCTCCCTTGAAGAGTGTTCACACTGCTTTTTTCATCAGTTGCCTAAGTGGGTTCCATCACTTTAGCAAAACAGACTACAGAGATCTTGCCTGCAAGCCTTTGTCTAATTAACTAATCCTATGAGCTGTAACACTGTTCACTATTAACTTTTCAGATTATCCTACTACTTAAGGAGGTTGACTTGTTAATCACTGACAGCCTATTTGAGATGTGTGTGTGTGTGTTATTGTATTTGTGAGCGCACCTGTGTGTGTATGTAAATGTGTGCATGAATGATCCATAGGTGAATTTTAGGCACGTCCAATGGAGAGCTACTGTTTCCCTGTTATAACTAATACTGTAGGCAGTTGATTAAACTTGCCTCACCCTCATCATCTTTAGTCCTTAATCATACCTTGGACATTGTTTCACTGTGCTTGAATATGTGTGTCTCATAAACTGACTGCAGAATTTTGAGAGGTATGGTACCAGGAAAGTCAGCCATTTCCAAATGTCCACATGATTTGGGACTCTGTCAATGCTGAATATAGATTAATATGACCACCTCTCTTTCTCATTTCAAATTATGATACATCACTGAATAAATTTATCTAGTATGAAGTGGGGAGTCAGTACATGAACATCAAATAGTCTTGTTTCCTAATTTGAGCTGGTGTCCCAGATACTTTAGAAATCCAATAAAAAGTTTCATTATGTGAGCATGTTTGTAGTTGAAAAAATATATTTTTTAAAAGCTCAACATGAAAGTTCCTGTAGAATATCTTTCTTCCCTCCGATAACATGTTAATTGGATTGTCTACTTGTTTCTTAAATATTGCAGGAGCCATGTTTCTATGTTTAAAAAGATGTAATGGATAATGCATGATCCCTTTATGCTTAACTCCTCTGCAAGTTTTGCCCATTACCAAAAGCGGAAATGCTAAGTCAACCTAAAAACAATGTATTCACAGATTATTTTCCTGTGTATTAGAATTCTTCTATGAAAGACATTTATTTTAAAATCTTAATTTATTTATAAAAATATTTAAAGTACCAAATGAAATATAATATAGAACCTCACATATAAAAAAAAGAGAAAGGCTGAGATAGGAGAGGGAACTGGAGCCCCACGCACTTGCTCCCACCCCGACCCTGAAATAGGGCTCTCAAAGAGTGTGAATACTAGAGCGTGTACTCAAAGATTTATATAGTCTCTGCTCCTAAAAAACTTAAGAATGTCTGAACATAGATACACTCTAACATATCTAGAGACAGAAAATCCCTGTGACCTCTGGGTAGACCACAGAAAATCTGGTTTAAAATCTACGAAAGTGGAAGACAGTGTCCTAGTAATTTAATGCACTAGTAAATAAGAGGTCAAAGGCAATTTGCTTTCTGTTCCCCTGTGTCGTTATATTGATATGTCTGGGGATAAAAAGCCAACTCTGGTTAATGTCCAGAGCAAGAAAGGATAAGCAAATTCACAATTGTATTTTGCTCTCTAGCTTCAGAGCTACATATTGCTGCCTTTGAGAATCTGTTAGGGTCCTTGGAATCATGTACAAAGGAAATGGCGAGTGGAGTACCAAGATCTGCTCTCTATGACTTTTATAAACTGTGAAATGAAAAGATATTCTGTGTGCTAGGAGTCCCCATGAACAAAAACCACAAAGAGGCAAAAATGCACCCTTACAAGTCTAGAGGTCTGCCATGATAGCACAAGCTTACATGTTTGTGTATATCCTTATTTGAATAGCAATGAAAAATCTGAGTCTGTGCCAGATTGGTATTTAGTCCAATTCTGTGCCTTTTTTTTTCCCTCTCGAGTGGTCCAAACTGTTTAACATTCAAGAAAGTCAGCATGGTTACACCTCCTGCTAAAATTTCAATGTGAAATTTGGAAGTTTAGTGAAGGCTTTGCCTCCTCAGCTCCACCTTCCCTACACACAGACCCCTCTGGTCTCTTCCCATTCTCCTATATGCCTCCTGAGATCAGAAGTCGAACAGATGGCTGTACCTTAGGCACTGGCTAAGTTACCTTAACCGGAAAGACAGTCCCTCCCCTCTACTCCTCCCTACCATGCAGAGCTCAGGGAGGCAGGAGAGCAGGCACGTGAGCCTGCAGCCTCAAAACCTAATAAAGGAAAGAACTGAGCACCTTCTTCTTATCCTGTTGAGCGTGCCCTTTTCATACATGAGACTGAAAGTAGCACCAGATAGAGGGTGCAAAGGATCTTGGACCATCGATTTCTAGGTAAAACCCCAAAGTCAAAATCATTGTCAAGTCAGGATCTTATTTCATGAGTGACTACAAAGTGCTAGGCTCTTTATGTAAATTATCACTAATTTCCCAATCCTGCTACATAGTCTTGTTGTTGTTGTTGTTGTTTGTTTTATGTAGGTTTCAGAAAAGGGGAAATGGAGACTCTAGGAGGTTAAGTGACTTGCTAACTACATACACCTAATAAGTGTTCATGCTGAGATGGGGACTGAGAACTATCTGACTCTGAGGCTACCTTCATTCAAAATTAGTAATTCAGAGAAAAGGTCAGTCTTAGAATGTTCTGCCATGTCCCATTTGGACATTGGATTTGTAGTTTTCTGAGAACCCAATGTAACTATGTCATGACATTCACTACCACATCACAATCCCGATGTATCCATTAAGAAAAGCATTTGGGCTGCTGGGTGGCTTGGTCAGTTAAGCATCTCTTGATTTCAGCTCAGCTCTGATCAGGCTCCAGTCATGAACTCAGTGTCCTGAGATCAAGCTCTGTGCTAAGCAGGGAGTCTGCTTGAGATTCTCTCTCTCCCCCTTTTTCTGTCCTTACTCACGCTCTTTCTCTCTCAAAGAAATAAATACATCTTTTTAAAAAGTAAGTAAAACATCTGATCAGCTGACCAATATATGCAAACACCTCTTATATATCATGAACAATGGAAACAAAGGAGAAAGACGTCATGAGAAACCTCATGAAAGATAAGAGGGACAGACCTCTGTTTCCACATCTGAAAATGAAAATAAGATGCCTGCTCTGAAGTATTAATGTGAGAATGTCAAACTAGCACATGTGAATCTCCTAATAATAGATGTTGAAATTGTGACAGACTTCACCACCATCACCATCATTCTCATCACTACCATTAATCATCATATCTTCTAGCCATTAAAAATTATAATAGTGGGGAGGGGGGCGCCTGAGCAGCTCAGTTGGTTGAATGTCCAACTCTTGCTTTCAGCTCTGGTCCTAAACTCAGGAATCTGGGATTGAGCCCCACATCTGGCTCTGTACTTAGCATGCAGTCTGCTTGTGATGCTCTTCTCCCTCTCTGTCCCCTCCACTGTGTGCACATCTCTCTCTCAAATAAATAAAATATTTTTTAAAAATTATTGTAGCTATTACTTAGTGATCACTAAAGTATGAGTTAAGTACCACTATTCCAAACAATATCTGTTAGGGTTAGTACTGTAGCATTTTCTGAGGATGTACACACAGATACTAATATTCTCATTTAGCATTCAGACTTGGCTACATGAAACAGGTTCGCTAACATTGAAAATGTGAAATTGAGATGATCAAACACCACCCCATTCTTTAGCAAATCAGGGATGTTTTGCCCCATATTTTAAATAGACCATATTAAGTACATCACAGAAATGATGACACATGTAAAGAGAAAATGGCACAAAAAGGATTTGTTGTTTATAATGAACTTCCTACCTGTCCAGAAGACTAGATTCTGCTAACTGGAAATTGTTTTCTGCCAGATGGTGGACATACAGATAGAGGCTTTGGGGAATTGGAATGCCTCTAAAGTACTCTACATAATAAAGAGAGATGTGGAAATATCTTAAGGGAGGAGGTAAGAGCAGGAACTGGACCCAGAGAAGTCTAGACATCATGTAGGGAAGGATGTAAAAGAGACAGATTCAGAGAGGGAGTGGAGAATGTAGCTATCCCGTGGGGGCTTTCAGAGTAGAATGGTAACTGGGTGTTGTTAACTCCTTGTGCCCCATGCCCTCACCAAAAAACAGATTGGGGGGAGGAATTCACAGCACAACCTACATTCATCATTTTTGTTATAAAATTTGATAGGATGTGTGCATGAGGTGGAGTCAGAATTTTATTTTACTACAAGAAAGCAGACAGCATTCATTAAGGACTTACTTCAATGACACATGGTATAAGAAATGAGGTATGAAATCCAGAAAGGATTTGAACAAGGACAATATTTTGTTCTGTATCTGAGATGCCCCTTGAGGGCAAGGACCCTGTCTCCTGCCAGTAATCTAGCTCCAGGAGCTAGAAGAGACCACTATTAAAGAACACTTAATAAAACTTTGTTTAAAATAGCTATGCATTTACATAGAGGTATCTGAAGAAAATAAAATGGGGTAAGTGTTTAAAAGGCCTTAGGCCATTTTGGTCTTTTTTAGTATTTAACTCTTCTGCACATATTTTTCAAATTTATTGTTAATTTGCACAATTTACATTACATAAGAATTTTCATACAAGTTTTGTGACATATACCCTTCTGCTTTGTCAAACAAATACAATGTAAGTGGTCTCTTTCAAGATGCCCCTACTTCCTTCAGTAGGAAGCAAAATATAAATATTGCTTATGGCTTTGAAAATTTTAAAATAGTATTCAAGGAGTAGGAACTAGCCCCTCTTATGAAGAGAAGTCAGAATCAATAGCCCACATTTAAAACATCTTTCTATTTTGGAAAGTATGTGCAGAGATGTGGCATGACTCTAGGTCAGGAGTCAACAAACATTTTCTATAAAGATCAAGATAATAAATTTTTTCCACATCTAGGGTCTGTCACAACTAGTCGCTACCACTATAGTACAAAGGCAGTTATAGAAAATACTTAAATGAATGGCTATGTCTGTGTTCCAATAAAACTTTATTTCCAAAACATCTAGAGAGCCTGATTTGACCATCAGACTACAGTATGCCCGCCCTTGCTATAGGTAAATGGGGAGTGACCAAAAGAAAGAAGTTTGGGATTCTGGCCAATTATTAGCTTCAAACTAAGCATGTTTCACCAAGGATCTCCCAGAAGAGGAAGATATCCTGACCAGAAATTGTCTTGCAATCTGGAAGTAACATAAACAAGACATTTCTGGTGTGGCAGCAATAACTACTGCAATATAACTAGAGAAAATTGCTTTTATTTAGGAGGTTGCTGATTTGAAATTGACACAGTTTCTTGGGCTACAAGCCAAAGCTGGCCATCTCTTGAGATGATAGACTTGTAGTTAACTGCTCTCATGACAATAGTTTGAAATTTGACCTTTTTGTATAATATGTGTTTAGCTCTTGCTTGACTGCCCCAGCTAATTATTATTTTGCCAATTATTTTCTGGCATTTAGATTTGTCAGTGAATATAAGAAGCACCAATAATGATATCAAAGTATTTTCTTATATCACTCTTTCGTTTTATAGGTCTCTCTTACTCTGCATGTATGAGACAGAAGATAATAATCAATTTACCAAATGACCAAAAATATTGAAAGTTCAAGTTTCAAGATCCAGAAGAACACAAACTCCCCAAAGAAGCTCATATCCATTCTGTCTTGAAAAGGTTATTTATCAAGAAGTAAGGAGCAAGGATTTGGGTAATAGCTTAAGAGTGCATTTATACACACCTTTATTAAGAGGAGTCTTTGTAGCCTCTGTTTACTATTATAGTTTGCTTGTAAATCAATAGGTGATTTGATAGAAAAGATTAGAAAATGTCTGCCTGATACAAAATTTCATGCAAATTTAAAAATAACTCAATAACATCAATCTCAAAATTATGTACTTGCATTTCTGCATTTCCTAATGATCCCTCAAGGTATACTATTATATTTTTACAGCCATTATCACTGCCATTCACCAGAAACATAATGGTGTAATCACTCAGAGGTTCAAGGAATTGAATGTATCTCACATTTGCCTACTTTCCTCTGTTGTCTAATATAGTATCAAATGTTACAACAGTGTAAACTCTTCCATATATACAGATAAAAGCCTCCGTGGGAGACAGCTGTGATGAACTGCCTAAAATATAGAGGTAGCTTCTGATTTTTGAGAGGGGAATGTTCCCTCCCAAAGCAATTACCAACATCTCTTATGCTATAAAACGCTTATGTTCTAGTACAACTGCCTGGAAAGTAAATCTAGCTTCTTCCAAGTCTTTGATTATAAAAATGGAGGGTCACTCTTATGGGGAAAAGAAGAAAGACACAAAGAAGTCATCAAAACCCCTAGAAAGACATACACTTCTTGAATTCTGCAAATGGAAAAGCCCATGCTTGACACCGGTCTTTAGTAGAGGTTATGAGAAACCCTAAGCAGTCAGGATTGTCAGGAAAATACCTAAATACCCAAAGCATGCATGAACATGCAAACAAAAGAAGGGCACACACCAGAACTGAATGCCAGCAGATTCTATCAAATGCCTTCCCAGATTCACCAGCAGGATGATGTACAGTTTTCTGTGGGAACTCAAATACAACTTCATAACACTTTATGGGAACAGCAGGATTTTAAAAAGAAACAGGTTGATTTGGCTGGCAGGACCAGCTGATGATAGAGAGCAGAGGCAATTTAAAATATATTGCAGGAAGAACAAAGAGCGCAACACATGTCCTATAAAACTCAGGTGAAGTGATTGCAGATGGGATGAAAACTGTCACTACTTATAAAAGGTTATCCATGTATCATGGGACATTCACATTTTATGATTAAGCATGAGTTCCATACCAAATTATCATTCATTTATGAACCTGGATATCTGAAACCCTTTAGTTATATGAAGGAAAATGTCCCAATGACGGCATCCTATGAGGGACTTCATATCCCCCACACCTTCAGTCAACACAAGTATTTTATTCGTGTATCCCTGTCTTCATTTTACAGATGAGGAATAAAATAACAAACTCGGTTTGACATTACATAAAAACAGCAGAGGCTGGATGTGAATCCATATATCTGGCTTTAAATCCAGATTTCCCCAACAAAGACCACACCCTTTTACTTCTCTTCTGTGTATTCTACTATTGTTTCACAACAGGTTAAATTTCTTCAATATGAAAAACGACCTCAAATTTCAAGAACTTAGAAAGTACTCTATGTACAGTTACCTCTTGTTATTATCTCAACTTTGGAAAATTAAATTTTATCTCCAGTAAGAAGACACTTTAAAAACAAATGAATGATTTTCCAACTCTTAATCAAGGTTAAATTCCATGACCTCTCTTTCTGTGTTAACTCCTTTCCCTTATACCCAAGTGTTTTTATGTGATTTGATAAAAAATTAAATGTGAATTAAAATTCATTCCAGGGGAATTTTGCACCTCTCCTTGAGATGATTAGTGACAATTTGCAATCTCACAATCATGATAAATGATCGTTGTAATAAGGAGATGCTGAAAGGAGAGGCTCAATTGGTTCAAGTAGGAAAAGAGTCAGACATTCCATAACTGGGACTTAACTTCATTCAGTCTCTATGCTTTTTCACTTAACAAGCACTTACTACATACCTCCAAAAAAGTTGGAACTATGCTGAATGCTATGGACAGAAAACATGGACTGTTCCAAGGATCTCACCCACTTCTCGGGAGCCAAGCCCAAGCACAAATCATTAATATAAGTTCATTGCAATGTCAGTTCCATGCGAAAGACCATATTAACTGTATTGTAAAGGCTACCCAATCCCTGTATCTGCAGTTTGACTGGAATAAGACTGACCACAAAACCCAAGCTGGGCCAATCAGAATAAAGTGTCTTCTCCAGGAATACAGAAATATTTGGAGGTAAAGGAGAGATTAATTAAAACAGGCTATCTTCTGGTAGATGGACCTGTGATGTACATCCCTGGAAAATGTGAGATCAGAAACCCCTACTCATGTGAATCCATATATCACAGATAAGCAGATGCAGAAGCAGCCCATGCGCAGTGTGAGAGAAGAAAAAAGGATGAAGATGTCTACACAATTGCAGAAAGAGGATGGAAAGTCTACACAATTTTCCAGTTCCTAGTTCTAGTATCTTCCAGGCCCGGGCATAATTCTGCAGCTGGATTCAGAGAGACACCTGTATAACTTTAGACTAAATCACCATCCCATTTCAGCTTAAACCAGCTTGAGTTAGTTTCACATATTTGGAACCCAGAAAGTTCAATTTAAGAAGCCATCACCTAAACTTACAGAAAGTAAATTATTTGATAATTTCATAACCCACCCTTCATCCCCAATATGCTAGCACCCTGCTAGCAAAACCCCTTTAGAATGGTGATGCCCACTCTTCCCTTTGTTTATTCATACTCCATCTTCTTAGGAAGTCTTTACCATTTTCCTTTGTACTTGGCTCACATAAGAGTTAGTTGTTTCAGAGAATACAATCTTGAGCTGCAAAAGTTATAGAACCCATTTGCTATCTGACCCTGCACACATCTTGGGCATCTAGATGCCTAAGTACAATTCGATGATTCTAACAAGTCTGTCTGCCAGTTTCACTTGCTAAGCAAATGTCAACAACCTTAAAGGCTTGTGATACATATACTACTAAAGAAATAATATTCAGATGGAAAAGATATATGGCATGGCAACACTCTGAATAGGGGAAGACATATAGGAAACATATAGGTAAAAACATCTTGACTTAGTGCTTGTTTGCATCAATCATAAGGAAGATCTCGCAGTGTGGCAATTCGCTATCCAAGATCCCAGTGAGGGCTTGTATTCCTTTGCAGCTGCCAGGGGAATTGGAAGATGTGACACACACTCCATGGGAAAACAGCCCAGAGTTTAGGAAAAAAACACACACTACTCAACTGTCACATTTCCTAAATCACTCATGAATATTTCCATATGCACTAACAGCCAGATTATTTCAAGTATGCCCCATCTTGTCTACCACATCAAGATTACAAAAAAAGAGAAGCTGAGGATGTGGGTGGAGGTGGGAGAGAACATGTCCCCTGGGCCAGTAGCATGAGTTCACAAGTTTAACATTTCTATTCTAGTCCCATAGCCAAATATCAATCTTTTCCATTCCTTCTGCAAAATAAATAACAAAATCTAAAACATAAAAACACAGCCTCTTTATTTTCAGACCAATCCTTCAGCAAAATAAGCCTTTGGGAGACTAAGAGACCTTCGATTTTGCATCTAAAATAGACACTCAGGCTACCAGGAATTCTGTGTTTGACCTAGTCCCAACCACCACAGATGCAGTTCAAACTAAGAAAACATTTTTCATTCTTCACTGCAAAAGGAGCAGAATTCCCTAGCATTTCTGAAGGTTTTATAAATCAGGAGAGCAGATACCAGAATGGTGAAGGCTGACACATAAAAGGGTGTTATAGAAATAGTCAAGAATTGGTAATATAAGATTGATGGAAAATTTATTATTTTAGCATATGGGGCATTGCCAGAATATATATTAAAATCTAAGTACGATATGTAAAAATGGGTGGGTGGGTGGAATCTGCAGAATTCTAGTCTGAGGTAAAAACACTCAGTTCTCTGCTTCAGTCTGCTCATTTTTCCCCGGGGTAATATGCAAGAGTTCAGTCTCTGACTCCAAACACATGGGTTTGAATTCCAGCTTGAATTCCCCTTGTTATCCGTGACCCCTGAGCAAAATTCTCAGCCTGTCTTAGTCTCTCTGTACTGTTCTGTGAAATGAGGATGATAATCCTCACTTTACTCAGTAACACTATGAAGATTTGGAGAGACTACTCTATAGTGCATTAACACAGTACCAAATGCAGAGTAAGCATTCATACATGCTAGCAAGTCTACATTAATATGTTCATTTACTTAAAACAAAATGGAAGAAGGAAGTGAATCCGATTTGACCAAAGTCATAACTGGACTGTAAAAGACATTAGACATAATACTACTCAGGAAACCTATAGCCTTGCATTATACTCCAGTTCCTAGAGTATCTTTCCCAGCGTATATTTGAGATGAGAAAATACATCTCCTTTAACTCCCTTTTCCACCAAGGTATGCTAACCGTTAAGCTGTTGTGTCTGTGGCAATTCTTCCTTTTGACCCTCTACCCCTTTTATCTCCCCCCATGCCATCCTTGTCTATCCTCATCCACTACCAGTGTTGACACATTTTATCACCTAGGAAAAGAAATGGAAAGAACTGACATTTACACACTGATGCCTCTCTGGCCTGTCTTACTGAGATGCACCATTTCACAATCTCACAAACCCATGAATGGGCATCCTTCTTTAACTCACTGGGCACCCAAAAGAAAGGGAAAACAATGAAAAAAAAAAAGGCCATCAATATTGGGAGCTTCTTATTTTCTAGGTAACAAGAGCTTCCTCTGCATTGTCTCTTCCAATATCCTAAACAATCCCACCCAAAGACTCCCCTGTTCTGAATTTGAGAATTAAATTAAACATCTCAATAATCCTTTTTTTTTTTTTAAAGGAGATTTCGGGGGACGCCTGCGTGGCTCAGTTGGTTGGACGACTGCCTTCGGCTCAGGTCATGACCCCCGAGTTCTGGGATCGAGTCCCTCATCGGGCTCCCAGCTCCACGGGGAGTCTGCTTCTCCCTCTGACCTTCTCCTCGCTCATGCTCTTTCTCACTGTCTCTCTCTCAAATAAATAAATAAAATCTTTAAAAAAAAAAAAAAGGAGATTTCGGTATCATTCCATGTTAAAGATGATGAACCTTGTGTCCAAAGTCAAACAGCTCATGAGAAGTGGAACCTGGTTTTGGATTCAGTCTAACTAAGAATAGGAGTTGTTCAATTCTGCCACTGGAGAACTTTAAAGAAATGGGAGGCCCAGGGAACTTAGCTATTTATTCCAGGGTGATAAAACGTCTATCTTTCAAACTGGAACAATTATAGGGTAACATTTAAAAAATGAGAATTTATTCAGGACAGACTATATCCATACATGTTCAAGGAAAGCGCACACACATACACACAAATCCACAGGGGAAGATTAATCAAAGAAGTTATTTGAAGGATATAAATATTGAAGTTTTAATATTTCAATTCATTATTTGTGACCTGCTTCTGCCACATAAGAGAGGAAGAGAGAGGAAACTTCCACCTAGGAAAATTATCTACTCCCTCCTCCCTGCCTCAGTTCAAGCTGTCTCACTACCTAAATGGGGGTGACAATGATAATGATAATGTCAGGGATGACAATCACTATAACAAAAGCTACCATTTATTGAAAGCTTACTTTGCATCAGAACTTGTACTAGGAGTTTTATGTGCATGAACTCATTTAATGGTCAATGGCAATGAGGAATAATAGCAACTGGTCTCCTCCTTTTACAGACAATGAATCTGAGATTTAAATAGGATAAGTAACATATTTAAGGTCATACATGCGATAAGGGGCAATGATGGGAGCAACTGCCAGGAGTCATCACCTCTATGTATCATATGCTATATACTTCACTGTCCTTACGATCCTCTTCACTTAATGCTGGGGTTCTTGAACTTCAGTGAACATCAGAGTCACCTGGGCAGCTTGTTAAAACAGACTGCTGTCCCCACTCTCTGTTACTCAGTAAGTCTGGGGTAGTGAGAGCATGAGAACCTGCATTTCTAACAAGTCCCTAAATGCTGCTGATACTGCTGGGCCTAGAACCATTCTTTAAGAACCATTCATGTATTAAAATCTTTTGTGTTTTTGCACCTTCCAATGGGAGAATATTAGTACCAAACTCACAGAGCTCTAGGCAGTATTTAAAAACTTAGTGCATACTGGGTGTGGTACATAAACAACAAATCTTGGAACACTGGAAAAAAAAAAACAACCAAAAAACTTAGTGTATAGAAAGCTCTTAGAGCTAGCAACCCAGGCAGAGTAAATGATCTACACATTCTGGTGTCGGTCATTATTGTTGTTTTTCTTTATTAAGTCCAACCTCAAATTTTTTAAATAATCTAACCAAAATATTTTTCCTTTCTACATTTTAATACTGCCTTTATGCCATTGCATGATGGTACAGTGATTACACTTACTCTATGGTGCATATACAGATATTTAACTTTCATGATATATTGCCAACACTATAAGGCAGCAAATAAATGCTAATTTATATTGCTTTCCTGTCTTCCATAGTGCCTAGCACAGTGCTTCATGAGAATTTATTAAACTGTTTATTGCTTAATAATGAAATGATTCAAAAGCAGAGAGTGTATCTAAAAGAGATTTAAATTATACTATTAGAATCAATTTAGCAGAAGATTTAGTAAGATCCCTTAGGTATCCTGATTCAGAGTCTAATGCCAGCCCTCAGTTTGTTGCACAGACCTAGATATAGCCATGGAAGAGGAGATAAACAGCCAATGTAATTACAGTGACATAATGGTTACACTTTTATAGCTGAGGGGAGCAGCAAATAGGATTTTAAAAATCAAATTAAAACTGTCATTCCACAACATTAAGTTTCCAGAATTTTCATTTTTTAATATTAATGATTTTTTTTCTTCAAAAAGGAACAAACAATGCTAATTCTACTGCTACAATACTGTTAATGAAGAAATAAAGAATAATTTATCATTGCATAATTAACACAGTACAGTTAAGCATGTTTTAATGATTTTGTATAATGGCCTCTCATAACTAGATGATACTTGTTAGTCATAGTGGGGAAAGAAAACTATCCAAGGAATCATTAATGAAGATGGATAAACTGACCAGGTTTTTTTTATATATATAAAGTGTTTACAGGATTTCTTGGTGTATTTTGGCATTTTTTATTACTGATACTGTAGGCAACCAGATGGTTAATAAAACATTTTTACTGATTCAAGAAATGAAAGGCCAAGAAATAAAAGGCTAAGAATGCAGCCCATGGAAATCAACAAGCTTTCTTCTTCTTTGCTTCCAAATTGTACCAACTCTTTTTTTTTAATTAATTAATTTATTTTTATTTCTTTTCAGCGTAACAGTATTCATTGATGGAGAGGAGACGGGAGTTGAGGGAAACTGGAAGGGGAGGTGAACCATGAACCAAGTTGTATCAACTCTTAACTTTGCAGGTACATGAGATTTTGAAGGTAGTAGAACACTGTTATCTTTAGCCATCTATAACACCTTAACATCACCAGAATTAATGAAGAATGTATTGAAATTTTCTGTTTAAAACATTTTAGGGGTCGGGAAGTAAGGAGAGAGAAAAAAATCAAAGAAGATGAGTTAAAGATTGTAATAAACATGATCTTATAGCTACTCTTTCTTTTAATAGTTACCAAAGATAGATTCTTTGAGTTATTAAAGTTTATATCTATAGAAAACCCTGCAAAAATTTCAACATCTACATTCAATCGAAGCAGGTGCATATTCACATTTTAGTTATTATGGGGTTGGGGAGTGATGAGGTGGGGTGGACAGAGTTACCTTTTGCCCAATGGAGAGGTTTAAAACAAGTGACCTACATGGCCACATCCAGCCTGAAGATACATTTATTTGACTCACATATTACTTATATCATATTTTGCCAGTGTTCAACATATGTAAATTGGGAAAGTACACTTATATATCTTTCTAGCTGCTCTTTAGAAAGCAGATCATTCAGCAACACTGAACCCATAACACACAATCTGCAGAACAGTGTTGAGGGCTGTCTCCTTTTAGCAGGGAATTTTGTTCCCAGCTCTCTAGTTTTATATATACTCTGTTGTCTGACACTCAATTCTATTTCATCATTTACATTACCTGCTTGACTCCTGTTGACATTTACATTTTTTACCGGGAGCTACTATATCTCTAGCACAGTGGTTCTCAAAGCATGGTCCCCAGACCAGTAGCTTCAGCACCACCTGTGAATTTGATAAAAATACAAATTCTCAGCCCTCTCCCAGGTCTACTAACTCAGAAACTCTGGAGATAGGACCCACCACTCTATGTTTAGCAAATCCTTCAGGTGATTCTGAGGCCCATTTAAGTTTGAGAATCACTAGTCTAGCACATTCCTTTTGCATATCCAAGCCTTAAGATGCTTTATTCTTGGCTTGCTTTCATTTCCAGAAACCTGTGAAGGATCAATAATAGTGGGGACATTAGCAAAACCCTTTTTGTTCTTGTTAGTTGTACCAGTATTTCCATTGCACAAATTGAAACAGAGGGATAGAGAGTAGTCTCATGAGTAAAGCCACAATCCTCTTTTGCTTAGGTTTTCTGTATTCCAGTCGAGGAATAGAGATTTACAATGATCAAGTTTCATCCATATCTATACATATTTCTAAATGGTAAAGTGTTTTTTGTGACAGAAGGAAGCTAAGGGAGGAATGAAGAGCCTATTTTTGATACCATGGAATTGCAAACCCCAAGACAAAAATGTTTTGTAGCACTTCCACATCACTTCACCTACCTCCTCATAGGCTAAACACAGATCCAACATTAGGGGATGACACAAGAGCATGGAGAGCACAAGGATGGTTCTTTTGGGAAACAACAACACAACAGACTGCCACAGTGTCTGATCACATCTATGAGCAGCTGAACTGACATCAGCGTTGCATTTCTCTGGACTTTTTATTACATTAGAAAATTTAGCGGCGCCTGGGTGGCTCAGTGGGTTAAGCCTCTGCCTTTGGCTCAAGTCATGATCTCAGGGTCCTGGGATGGAGCCTTGCATCAGGCTCTCTGCCCAGCGGGGAGCCTGCTTCCCCCTCTCTCTATCTGCCTCTCTGCCTACTTGCGATCTCTCCCTGTCAAATAAATAAATAAAATCTTTTAAAAAAATTAAGCTCTATTTTTTTTAAGGGTTTTTCATTTGAATTTTATTTGCAGCTTAACACATTCCTAACTGGTATGGACATTGCATCCACCATATACATGAAAAAAGATAAACAAGTTGCATACAAAAAACATATAAAATATACTATCTCCAAATTATGGTTAGTAAAAGACTATGGCATTTCCTCTTTCTTTTCTTAAAATTATCAGTATCAAGTTTCAAAGGGCATTCTTAATCTCTTGTATTGTGAAATATGGAAAACAAATGGGTATATGCCTCTCTTCGCTGCACCTTGGCTCACAATTTCCTTAATTTTGACCACATAAACTCTTAGCTTTCATCTTTCAAAATGAGATAGTATAATCTTGGGAATCCACATAAAAACTTATTCTCACTGATCTTACCTATTACCCTTTTTTGGATCTTTCCTCCCTCCTTTTTGTCATTCTTGACAATTTTTAATTACTACATTACATTGTATTTCTGTGTACTGTGTATGTTTTCCACTTCATTTATGACATATTTACATCTCACTGGTACATTGAACTATAGCAAAAACTTGAGGAAAGAGTTTATGATTGCAAACCCTTTCGTGACTCATTTTCTAATACTTCTTGAGTTTTCTTTGCTTAATTTTCATTTTTGTATAATGAAACTCTGCACTTTTTAAAGTTGCCTGGTTGCTTTGTTTTGCCTAAATTAATTCGACATTTAACCCCCAGAAAATATTAGATACTTATGATTTGATTCTTTTCTTTCCAAATAATTCATTCCTCACTGATTCTTATCCTAGCAAAACGAATTAGGATATGACCAAACTCTTAGCTACAGGGATATGTGTTGCAATCCTGTTTAAAATAACCAAGTGTTTGGAAGCAACTGGTTATCCAAACACAGGTGAATGAATTAACCAGTTATAATACCTCACACAATACAATATTTTGCAACCTTCAAATAGAATATAATGTTATCTATCTGTATGTATAGCTAGTGGAAAAAAGCAGGGTACAAGGCATTATATCACATCTGATCTTATTTTATGGTGGGGTAATAAAGGAAAGTTATATTATCTTTTTTGCATATTCTATTTTATCTATATAACCTAATTTATTGATATAGTGCCTTAAGCTCTTCCATCAAAATCTTGATCTATATGCCTGTCAAATAGAAAGATCCCATCTCAGCATGATGATGCATGAGAAAGAAGCACAATTTTTAACTCTGAGAGTATTGAAGAAAAAATGTAGGTATCTTTACTGAAATGTTTTCAGAGTATATGGAAGGATTAATGGAAAATTGCATCTTACAATATTCAGAAAACCTCCTTATCTTTTCACACAGGAAAACTTCCTAAAAGTTGTTTTACCAGTTGATCTCCGCCAAATCTCACACCAGATAGCAGCTATTCCACTTCCTCTTTTCTTTCCCCTGGAGCCCTTCAAAACTTCTCTCCCTATCTCCCTGTGAACTTTTTTCTTTTCCTAATGTCCCTTTCTCTTCCTAGCTATTTTTTCACTAAGCAAATCAATCTAAATACATTATTCTTTTTCTCTTTAGTCTACTTTCATCTCCACAAATTTTGATAGAGAAGCAGTCAAACAAAAGACCTCCCTTAACAACATGGCAGAAAGGGGACAGGAGGACAGAAAATAAATTGCACTGGCTCTTCAACATCTGTATTATA
This sequence comes from Mellivora capensis, assembly GCA_004024625.1. NCBI lineage: Eukaryota > Metazoa > Chordata > Mammalia > Carnivora > Mustelidae > Mellivora > Mellivora capensis. The sequence continues at coordinate 24,135 of PISX010006126.1, forward strand.
CTTCACTAATGGTCGTTATATTACATTATACCTTGAGGTTAACACAATACTTTTAGTCCCGATTACAACTTCTATAGACATCTATTACCTTTATAATCAGTTTAAAGATAAAAAAAAAAAAAAAGATAAATGCCAGCAGCAGAAATTCCCTGGCAGTTTCCATTATTCCCACTGCTCTCTCTATTAAGGGAAGCACCCATCATCTCTACCCTTTGTTTCTTTGCTTTGGATCAGTTACTCTTGACAAGGCATGCTTGACCAATGTATTTTATTTCTCAAGCACTGGAGAGTTGTTTTAACTCTGCAAAGTTTTAACTCACCCATTGACAAGGGTCACCAACCCGGAATGCCTATCACATTTGTAGCCAGGGACTATGGGAATACCAACACCACATAGACAATATGTAGCTCATTCACTTGCATCTCATGCAGTGCAAGTGGGCCAGCTTCAGAAAACATACCCAAAGGCACTTCATCACATATAAGGTGGGCACCACTTAGTGAAGGATCACATCCAAAAACTGAAAACCAAAGCCAAAGCGAAAGCCAAAAGAATGCATAATGAATGGGAATAAAGACCATTTAACAAAACAGCAATCACAAGCCTCATCAAGTTTCCCAAGACATTTTAGGACATGACCATCAAAAAGTCATTGTTTCCAAACATCTCTTTAATAATTCTGAGTTCCAAACAATTCTGCAGAGAAACAAAGTTGTGATAGCATGTGTCCCAATGGCATCACCATATATCTAATGAAGAACAAAGCACAAAGTAAAAATAAAACTTAAATCACATCAAATCTCAACTTTCAAACACATGTACCTCAAAGATACTGTTTCATTTAAATCAACACTGACATATTCAACATTTGCTAGTTGGAGGTTTTTGCCTTAACTGAAATAGCCTATAGTTTCATGTTCTCTCAAAACACTTTTACTTCTTGTAAGGGGACAAACCTCAAACAAATGAAGCTATAAACATCAAAGCAGCAAGTAATTGAAATGCATTTGAAATTTATAAGAATTTAAGTGCCAATGGTTTGCATAAAGCTCATAGAAAAACATACCAAGAAGAAAAAGGGGACAGAACTTTATAGTTAGCTTGTCATTCCCAATTAACACCAATTCCCTAAACCATTTCATTCATTCTTACAAAGATAAGTGCTTTTAAATGGGAAACATGCCTTAAAGAAAGAACACGGCTTTTAGCAATCACCCTTGGAAAGAGGACCTTCATAATGGTATAATTTTTGATACATTAAATAAAAGTCCTCATTATAATCATCCGGTAAAAAAAGGATTTTAGTCTTTATTCTAAATGTGGAAAAGATTACAAAGAAATAAAGTTTGCCATTAACGAGTTTGCAATTTGCAAGTGTCAATAAATAATATTATTAAAATTCTTTTAAGGATTCTCCATTTCTTCTGTAATTTGTCAGACCTACGGACTATGATTTTGAGTTCAGAGCTCAAAACACCAGAAAAAGAACTTTCATTACACAGAATATTTAACTACATTGAATGAACAAAAATAAGTGATTTCTTAGTAGGTACAAATGATTTCTTATCACATAGGATAAGATCTAAACTCACTTGTTCCCACTGCCTATGAGGAACTAGTTAATCTGTCATCTTCTGTTCTCACACCATCAGCCATAGTGACTCCACTCTGGACACAAGAGTCTTCTTTCTGCTTCTTGAATCAACCACTCGCTGCTCCCTCTACCTAAAGGGGTCTGACCTCAGAGCTTAGTATGGTGGCCCTTAGACTCCTCACTCTTTGGCTCTCAGCTCACATGCCCCTTACACAGAAAGACCTTCCTGGATTGCCTTTTCTAAATTAAATACTCACTCATTACTTCCTTTCAGATTGCCTTTTTTTAAAAATTATTATTTTTTCATAAACATATAATGTATTATTAGTCCCAGGGGTACAGGTCTGTGAATCACCAGGTTTACACACTTCACAGTACTCACCATAGCACATACCCTCCTCAATGTCCATAACCCAACCACCCTCTCCAGATAGCCTTTTTTTTTTTTAATTTATTTATTTGACAGAGAGAGAGATCACAAGTAGGCAGTGAGGCAGGCAGAGACAGAGTGGGGAAGCAGGCTCCCCGCTGAGCAGAGAGCCCGATACGGGGCTCGATCCCAGGACCCCGGGATCATGACCTGAGCCGAAGGCAGACGCTCAACCAACTGAGCCACCCAGGTGCCCCAGCCTTTTATTATTATTATTATTATTATTATTATTATTATTACTTCATCAGCAGCAGTCATTACTCTCCCTAATTAACCCACTTATTTTTTTCTATTTGTTGCTGAGGTCCTCCCATTTGGGGTGGGGGAGAGGGGAGTAATGTGACATCCATGGGAGGAAGAGGCTTATATTTCCCAATTCCAGTAAATACTCACAGACTGCATGAGAGAAGGTAGAGAAATTTAAGACAAGGGCTGGTTAATCGGCTGACCCAGTTAGAATCTACCCTATCCTGGAAGTAGGATAGCTGGATGAAGGAATGACTGACACAGATGCATAATAGAGAGCTTCCATTTCATCTCCATGTGGAGCACAGCAGGGAGGAGAGCCCTTTCTCTGTGCATTCAGCACTAAACATGGTTCTGACACAAATGGCTTTCTTCCTGAGCTTTGTTTGAAGACTTTGAATGAGGCAACTCTTAGGTGGGAAAGATCTGAAGAAGCAGATGTTCCTGAAACTGCCCTTTCTCTCTTGTCACTCTTTCTCTCCCTGGTTCTGCACACTTTTACTGTGATCCTTGGAAGCTCCTAAGTTCATGGTCACCATGCCAGCTGATCTTTAGGAGTGTAAACTGTTCTCCGGTTAATTCTTACTGAAGTATAGAACATGTCTTTTCTTTTCCCTATATGTCAATCAAGCAACTTGTACTAAAAATCTCAGAGAAAGGAAAAGCAAGAGATAAAATAATTTGCCAACTTTATTTTAAATTGATTTGGCAGGCAAGCTTTAAATGTGCCTATCCAAGTTCCTTTCCCTTGTATATAATCCCATCTGAGGGAGAAAAAGTAGACATCATGGTCATATCAGAATCTTCAAAGTTTCATCTTGCAATAAATTTAGATTGTTGTTAATTCTAGACTATTGATTTGAGGCCAGGCATTTCACAAGCATTTAAAGAGCACCAACTATATTCCTGAGTAAATGTAAACTGTGTGTCTCTCTATGCACAATATAATTTAATGCTAAATAGTGCTTATAGCTTGGGGAAAGGCATAAATAATAAAGTTTTAGTTAAAGAGCACCAATTAACTATGCACTAAACATGGCCCTAGACACTGCATAATTGACAAAATTGGGAGAAAGGATATAACTGATTATTAACATATTAATCATCATAATGAAACTATTACTATCATCACAGATGCTAAAACATCATTTAAGAAAACTCAACCTCTAACCTTAGTTTTAAATATATATATATAGAGAGAGAGAGAGAGAAATAAGTTTCAAGAGCTATTTTAGCATACAAAATTGTTGAGCTTTTAATTTGCTTTATTACTTCTACATTTAAAATAATTTAATTTTCTTGACAACTTTGGAAGGGAGAATTTTCATTTTATTTTGTTTTTCTCACAAAGATGTCAAATCTAAGCCTCAAAGAGGTTAAGATACTTAACCAAGCATACAAAATTATGAAGTCAAAAACAAGGACCCCAACCATGTCCACCTAACTCCAAAATACATGTTTTTTGCATTCATCAGATTGCCTACATGGTCACAATATGAAGAAGAATAGGTAATATTATACTGAACTGCACTTCTTTCCAGAGAGCTATGATATTTGAGGTCAGAGTTAAGCATCCATCTGAACATATGTAAAATACTTGGGAGGAACTGAAATGATGTAAGTGTTCACTTGAGATGAGATGTTGTTAACACAACCTACTGAAGAGTAATCTAAAGGCAATAATCGGATTGTGTTGAGGGTGCACAGAATCAATGTTCGGTTGAACCAATCTAGCAGAGATCACTAGTTGCTGGCCTTTCTTCAGGTTCTCCTCTTCTGCCTCAACGCACAACTAGATTATCTTTCACAGTTTCCTTTGCAATTAGTGTGACTGTATAATTGAGATCTACCAATAGAAAGGGAGCAGAAGTGATATGGACCCTTTCCAGGCAAAACCATAAAAATCTCTTAGATATTCCTTTTTCTGCATAATAGGCCAAAATGAAAGTGATCTTGGAAGATATATGTTGAAGATGGCAGTTTTTATCAGACTGGGTCTTTTCTTGCCCCAGAACAGTGTGAAAGAAAACCACCCACTGCTAGTCACTTGCCTACTATTGTTATTGAGGAATAAATGATGTCTTTGAGCTATTTTACAACAGTAGTTGGCCTATCTTAAATACAACTAGATTCCATCCTACTTGTTGAACTATATCGAAGGCTAATATTTCCCCCAAGCTTTGGGCTCAGCATCTCCTCCTCCCCCTCAATACCTTTATCACCTTTGGCACTTCTATTCTATAGCTTTCTCAGGTTCTCCAAAGTTTTCCCTAACCTCAAAGAGGATATTTCTTAGCCCTCTAAAATTTCCTCTTTTGTGTTTCAGAAGCATGGAGCAAATTAACCTTGTGAACTCTTATTTGAGCAGATGCCAGGAAAACTCCATCACACTAGGCCCTGAGAAAAGGCCTGACCTTGGCCCTGAATACATTTTTCTACCTTGTTTAGCTTTCCCAAGCAATCTTTGTTGAGAATTTTTCTGTATTTCAAGTGTGGATGATGTTTTTTTATCTTTTGTGATTCTAAACTGGGATTTACCCAGGCGCATAGTAGGTATTCAAGTATTTATCAAATATTATTTATCCTTTAGTTCCTCAAGAAGACAGATAAAGTTTCAGTGTTACAGCTTTGCACATTGAGACATTATACCCAAAGCAAAGCTAACAAATGAAATCTCGAAAGTTTACACAATGGGAAAAAAAGTATATTGCCTCACTGAACTATGGTCTGAAGTCAATATGATTTTCTTAATCAAACTGAAAAATCTCACAGGTAAAATTCACCTTTTATTAAGATGAGGTAGGTCCAGACGCTGAGCCATTTTCTGGCACTGGTGGAGAATGCAAACTGGATATCATAAATTTACTCAAACTGGTTAATCTGAAAGCAGTGAGGGAGCCCTATCTTGTGTCTGTTCCTCATTAAGAAAAATTAAACAGAATACTCCTCGTTGGACCCTCCCAATTCCAAGTGAATGAAGCACAGAACGAGACAGTAAAATCCTCATCTAAAAGCATAGCACATATATAGTATTAGACATTCGCATGCATTTTCATTGTTTTAACCATTACATTTTTACCACTAATGTTTGGGCTTGTAGATTTCCCTAAAGAATAGTGCTGTTTCATTGTTTTACTCATATAGCTTTGGGTGCTATCACTCTTCTTGAATTTAGTTATTTTTTTGAAACCAAAGAGCCCCCTCAACTGAAAGCAATTGCAAATATACAGCCAGTTCTCATGCTTCTAATGCTCCATGGACACATGAAGCTGGACCTCGGAATTAACTTTTACAACATATTCCTTTTCCTTCCAGATGCCATAATCCTTCTGAATATATTCAGAATATAAAGATTCTAATCATCAGCACTGTTTCCTATTCAAGGATTTATAACACCTACAAGCTGAAGTTGTATCCATAGAGAATGGTCCCCATTCTACTTCCATTTCTCAAAGTTTATTCTTCCTCAAAAGAGAGAACCAATTTGCCCCAATATATCACCACTTGCCAAATAAACTCAAAACTGCCCAATCAACATAACCTCGCAAGCAAACAAACTAGGAATGGGACTCATGAAGGAAATATGGTTGGCATTTACATCTATCACTACACTTCTCAGAAGCTGTTCACTAAATCTATTCACTCAGCAGCACTCTTAGATGCTAAAATTTTTGCATTGAGATGCACAATACGACAATCAAATAACAGGTCAACACAGTAAGCTTTTACAACGCAACAGCTTTTCAGCAAGACACATTTCTCTCTGTACAGGGACTTGCCACAGTGCAGGAACAAGTGGAATGGAATGGTCTCGTATTTCAGATCAGAAAGCAGAAGTGTGCAATACATGTCAGACTCCCCTCACATAACACTTCCATCAAATAAAACCATCTGGATGGCATACTATGTATCAATGCTGTGCAACAGAATATAATGGGAGCCACAAATGCAAGTCACACATATAGTGTTCCATTTTCTGGTGGCCAAATGAAAAATTTAAAAAAGAAACAAGTGAAATGAATTTTAATAATATATTTGGTTTAACCCAACACATCTCAACTACAGCAATTTCAACATGTAACCAAATTTTAAAATTTGTTAGTAAGTTATTTTGCATTCTCTTCATTCGCACTAAGTCTATAAAACCTATCTTGTATTTTATACTCACAGTGCATCTCAACTTGAACTAGCCATATTCCAAGTGCTAAATAGCCACATGTGGCTACCATATTGGACAGTCAACTTTATGTCTGGGAACTTCATGTGCTACTTTCCTGAGTAGTAATGAGGAATGATCCTCATTACTACTTAATCCTCTACTTCGTTAGCCCTATCCACACTCTCAGAGGTCAGAATTATTTGATCAACACATGTTTATTAAGTGGACACAATATTCCAGGCAGCGCTCTAGGGTCAAAGATAAGGAAGGGACAGGGCAAAGTCTCTCTTTAAAAGCATGGAAGTACAAACAGTTACCCAGAGAGGCCTGGCCTGATTCCTTGACAGGACTGTTCTCTCTGTCATATGCCATTATTGTGCACACTCTTCCTTCACAGGATGTTTCCCAATTTAAATCATTTGCCAAATATCAACCTTAAAAGACAGTTAGGATCCATGAGAGGAAACATAACATCTCATTCACTGCTGCATCCCAAAGCGGCCCCAGCACACTCTGTACCTTGCAAAGAGTAGCTGTGCAAAAATACTTGTAGAACATTAAGAGGAAAGGAGGGAAGAAGGAAGGAAGGCAGGCAGGAAGGAAGGAAAGAAGGAAGGAAGGAGAGAGAGAGAAAGAGAGAAGTGGAGAGATATACACTGGTAGAAGGTGAGGCAACTCTATCAATGATGTTCATTAGCTAAATGGCACAGCTAGCTGCCATAATTCACCATTCTCTTCCCTATTTATATTCAGCCCTTTTTGAATCCTCCCAAGCTCCACAGAACTGGTTACTTTATACCTTGCATTTCATCTGCTATTTTCCTGGATTTACTGCAACAATGCTTGAAGTTGTGTCCTAAAGATATGTATGAAGGGGCTATATATTTTCTAGCCACGTCAGTAAATTTTGAAAACTTTTTAATCTAGTTTATATTGTGTCATATGCATTCAAAAGAAGCTAGCTCACTGTCACCACTGTCATCTTGCCAAGGATCAACAGAATGGTTATAAGCTGCTCACACCTAGCTCTAGTTACAGAGATAAGCTGCTATTTCCTTCCAGTGGTCTATTTGCTCTTTACTGACAGTCAATTACCAGAATTTCTTTTTTAGGTCAGTGATTTATTCATTATTGTTTTTTGTTGGTGGTGTTTTTTGCTAGAACATATCATATATGCATATTAGGCACTTTCAGATTTATGTATCAGTCGAAAACTTCAAAACATTTTATGACATATGTTGGGTTGTTTCATCTCTGTCCCCTAAATCCATAGTTTACTCATTGCCTCATTTATGTCAGCAATCTATAGATTCAGCTAAGTTGGTTGATGATGAAACTCTGCAGCCCTCTATTCCCAACCTTTCTCTAGGAAGGTCAGGGGTTTTTAAAGTGTGGTCCAGGTACCAGCAGCACAGCCATCACCTGGGAACTTGTTAGAAATACATATCTTCAAGCATCTCCCAGACATACCAAATTCGAGAATCTGGGGATGGGGCCCAGCAATCTGTTGTTTTATGGAGCCCCACAGGGGAGTCTGGTGTACAATCTGATGCAGAGTTTAAAAAGCACTGCTCTCAGCCAACCTCTCACCCTGTGCTAGGGTATAACATTATCAGAAACAGAAGTGAATTAGCCCACTGGGCACTCAGTTTTGGAAATGAATAGGGTTTCATGATAGAGAAGTGTGTTTAGAGAGCATATTTAAATCTTGGAATGATAAAAAAAATAAAACTATAAACTAAAATGAAATATACCAAGAATGGCACAAGCATTTTAAAAAAAAGACAAACTCTTAAATTGAAAATCCATCAAATTTCATTGTAAAGAGAAAAAGAAGTCACTGGGGCTATTTTAAAATCTACAACATTTCTGAAGTCAGATTCCAAGTTGTCTTTCAGTTTTTGTTTATAGTATTTTTAGATCTCCCTCTGCATGCTATGTTTTCTATTAGACATACTGCCAACTTTTTGTATCTGTCATCTGGTTTTGAAAATGAGGTTTCTCATCATTTTTTAAGCATTTCACCATTTCAATTGTCACACTAATGTTCGGTACATCTGGAAGTTCCTATGAAAGGATGGATTTAGAATCTACATTTAAAAGCGTGTCAAATAATTACCAATATTTAATTTCATGTTCCTTCAGAAAAAAAAAATCCATTAGAGGTTCTACAGCTCTTCTTCCGTGCCATCTCCTAAATTAAACTTCATATTAAAATGACTAGATTCTAGGATTTCTCAGGCTTTACATTTTCAAATTTAAATTCAAAAAAGCAGAAAGAACCGATATGGAATGAGGTGATTTATCCCAAGGGTTTGTTCTTTTTAACTATAAGATAAACCAAGAATCATAAAGGGGAGGGGAGGGGAAGAATCACATGAGTCAGGCTGGCATCTTCATGTTATTTTTGTATGTGATTACATACTGCTTTGGGGTTTCTATTTCAAGCACTAGTCATTTATTTTTTCCTCCAATACAAATACAAGAATACAAGTGTATTCTTGATGACTAGGATATTGTTCTAATTATTTTTAATAAAAATCATTTGGCACCCTTGAACTTTTACAGTGTTTCTCCAAAAGGTTCAAACTATTAAACAGAAGTATCCTTCCATCCCCAAACTGCAATATAACTTCAGGAAGTTAATTAATGTCATGTCTGGAAGGATTAGGCTGTGAAAGCAGTTTGGGATGATAGCAAAGAGCATAAACTTAGGAGTCAAATTGCACAGGTATGGATTCAGCTCTGCCACTTACTTGCTAGATGACCTTGAGCAATTCCCTAAACTCTATGTTTAAAATTTATCATCTGTAGCAAGTATGTGGAAATTTATCTAGCTCTGGAATTATTGTTAACAAGGATCAAATAAATTAACTCATGTAAAGGGTCCATTTTGACACCTGACACATAGTTTCAAATACTTATGGATATGATTTTATTAATTGGTTCATCTCTGAAATGATGCCTTGATAAGAAGTTCTTTCACCACATATTGCATGGAGCCCTGGGTGTGGTGCATAAACAATGAATCCTGGAACACTGAAAAAATAACATTAAATTTTAAAAAAATGTTCTTTCAGTTAGGGACAAGTATATTAATACTTGTTGTCCTGGTGCTAGCTGATTTTCCATAAACTTGTCAAAGTGAGTGATGGATAGGTTGCTGGACAAATTTGTGGGTGTGTCCAAGATTAGAGTAGGAAGCTTTCTTGAGAAGCTGAAGGTAAGAAGTACCAGCAATCATCCATTCTTATCCATAGGTACCCTCCGCTTGCTCCTCTTTACCATATCCCACATCTCCAACACAAAACTACACTCCATTATATATATATACATGGGTAAGCAGAAAGGTCCCCTCTGCTCAGGAATCTGAGGGCAACATGCAGTTCTCTCCTGACTACTTTCTCCATCTAACAGACAAAGGGTGCCTTGTTACACCACCTGGAATGCTTGCCTTTGTTCCTTTGAAAACACTACCCTTGTTTTAACCCGACATGTATCAGTTTAACTTAGTCATTATACCTTTTATTTTTCTTCTTAAATATACAGATATTTAGATCTATATTTTTAATATCATAATATGGAAACATGGTAAAATATAATACACTATAGAGAAATATACAAAGGAAAACAGGTGGCCCACAATTGACAATAGTTCAACTTACGATTTTTTGACTTTATGATAGTGTAAAAGCAATATATATTCAGTAAAAACTGTACTTTGGATTTTGATTTTTTTTTTCCTGGGCTAGTGATACACAGTATGATACTCTCTCCTGATGCTGGACAGTGGCAGCAAGCAGCAGCTCCCAGTCAGCCATGCAATCCCCAGGATAAACAACGTATATGCTTACAACCATTCACATTTTACCTTCAGTATAGTATTCAATAAAATACATGAGATATTCAACACTTAGTTATAAAGTAGGTTTTGTGCTGGATGACTATGCCCAACTGTAGGGTAATGTAGATATTCTGAGTACGTTTAAGTGGACTAGGCTAAAACTATGATGTTTGGTAGGTTAGGGGTATTAAATGCATTTATGTGTTATATACAATATATAAAAATACATATAACTATATATTCTTTCATATATTATATATTTACAGACATATATATAAAGTCCATAAAAGCAGTGAACTCCCATTGTAGAAAATACTGTGCATGAATATATGGATATTTCCAATCATTACATATAAAGTAATACACTCATGCAAAATTTTGGTAACCCGCTGTACGTATATTTATTACAGTTTATAGAGGTAACAATAATAACAATCTTTTCTTTTTCTCTGAGTCCTAAACGAATTAAGAAGCAGTTAAAAGTTGCAGAGTATTAAATGGGAAAACCTATGTCTCTACTCCCTTCTAGATAGAGAAAAGAAGAAATCTTCCATATCCCGGATGGGAAAAACATCTAGTTCCAGGAACCAGTTTTATCCCTTCCCAACCCCTTGGTGACTTGTCCTTAGGGGAGAAAGACTAACTCATCTAATTGGTGAAAATAGGAAAAGGAAATGAACAAGGGGAACTCTCTCTCCAGCCATGCCAGAGGAAGCCTGGCATTGTTTGGGTCTACCTGTGATGAAGTGCCTGGGTTTCACTGGGGGAAGGGAAGTTCAAGGGGTGACAAAGAGTGTTATGAAGGTGGTATTCTGAGCTCCATTATCTGGCTCTTTCACTGCTGGTTTCTACCTCAGTTTGAGAGAATAGAATGGGGTTACTCTTTGGTCCTTTATATGCCCTTCGTGAGATCCAAATTACTATTCTACAATATGCCTGTCTCTTAATATGTTGCGAATGTTTTCCCATCATTAAATATTCTTTCTTCCATAACGCCATCTTTCATTTCTGCTCAACATTTTTATTGTATGATGCCTTATATCCTACTGAGCCAGGCTCTTATTATTAGATAATTGGGATTTAAAAAAATTAAGTTGCTATAATTAAGTTTGTAAATAATACAAACATACAGTATTCTTTTTATACCATTCTGTTCATTTACTGTGGATGAATTCTTAAAAGAACACTGGCTAGGTCAACATATGTTGAAATGAACATATGAAATATTTTTTTAAAGTACAGTGCAGAGTTGTCATCCAGAAAGATTACGTTATTTTATGCTTCCCTTACAAGTCAATGAGAGTACCTGTTTCCTTGAACACTTACTAGAGCTAAGGAATAGAATTAAAACAATGTCATATTTCACTTCTTGAGATCTTACATGCTTTAGGGAGTGGAAAAAAGCCAGGGTGTATCCTTTGTTTGGAAGGCACTGTTTGACTACAGTTTGCCCAAGTGTGAAATGCCATATTTCCTTAAATCAAGTTACCTAATCTCTTGACATTAACAAATATTAGCATTTTAAAGCCTGTTTTGAAATTAAGACAAAAGCAAACATCATTGCTAATGTACATCTGAGGGAGGAAGGAGAAAGAAACCATGGAAACCAGCAGAGGAATTAAAATGGCAAGGAAGAATTAGATACCAGAACAGAACCAGCAATAGGCCAGATGAGGATTTTAATTGGAACCAATTTGACAAGAATTATAAGGTGCTCCTTCTCATTTTTCTTTTTCTTTCTTTCCTTTCGGTCATGCTTTTAGGAACCCTTGATAAATCTAACCTCCACTATACTTTTGCTTCTCCTAAACTCCTTAGAAATACCACAGGCAGTTACTACACACAACCACAACTCAATTTTTAGGCCACAGGATGGCACTCTGGGTGCATACAAATGATGCAGTGCTTCTCTTCCCCTGGGAAAGAGGTTCTCTGTCCCTTGAGAGGTTCTGATAGACATTATTCCTTAGCCCTAACTCAAACTCCAGCACCTATCCATGGGAGGAGGAGTTTCTAGTGACTAAGATTTCTCCATTCCCAAAGCCCAGGGTTACTCTTGGGTGTTTGTCTCCACATGTCAAACACTGGCAAGGGGCTTCCTAGAACACCTAACCTCTTAGGCTTCTCATTTCCTTGAAGGTTACGCCTATGGAGGGTGAGAATTTTCCTCACTGAAAGCATATATATCCCTGACATGAGCACATCGGGAATGTAACCACTTCACTGCTTATGGATCACATAGTATAAATGCATTTCCATATGGTTGATAGTTCCAAGCACCAAAAATAGCAGTGCTGTTTTTCTTTAAATATAATTAATGTTCTGTTGTGTGGGAGTGAGGTTAACATGGGATAAATGCAGTTGTAGGTAAATCATACAGAATTTTTTTTCCCATATTTGGACAATTGAAGTTGTCCTTATTATTACAGGTATCATCATGATTATTGTTTATCATTAAAATGTGATATAAAAAGAAAAGCATCCCTGAGCTTTAAATGTTAAGACTGCTGATACAATCATCAAATGTTAAAAGACATAAAAGATGACATAAGTCCCTGGCAGACAAAGTGCACTTAACTAAATCTTTAGTAAACTATAAATAATAGTAAAAAGATTTGGACTAAAATCACAATAATGATTTCCACTGATGGAAAGAAAGGGGAAGGAGTTACCAGGCAATCACGGGGCATGGGGAATGAATGATAAGGAGACAGTATGGGTGCAAAGTGAACTCTTGTCCAGAAATTACTGGAAAATAATTCAATATTTAAAATAGGACAAAATGATAGGAAGCCTTGAATGCCAAGGTAAGGTTTCTTTAAGACATGCCTCAGGCACAGAATGAAGGCCCTGGGCAGGGATGTTGTGTGATGGAGACATGGTTTTAAGATCAATCAGGTATCTGTGGAAAAAACTGGGTTACGAAAAAAAAGGTAAAAGCAGAGAGCCTGAAGACACAGAGGTGTGTTAGAAGGATCCTGCAGGTGACTAATGTAACAAGGGCTCAGGCCACAGTGGGGGCAGAGGAAATGGAGAAAAATCTGCAGGTTAGAGAGATACTGGGAGAAATATGGACTATCCAGGCTAGGTGACTAAGTGACACTGGTAATGCAGCCTTCAAAATCACAACTTCAGATAGCCTAGCATCTTGAATGAACACAACCTCCAATCCTCTCAGCTCACTACAATAATTCTCTGAGCTGATCTCCAAGGACCCATTTTTCTTAGTCTGTAGTCCACTTCAGGCTTCATTCCTTCTCCTGCTCCACTAGAATAATATCCTCAAAAATAGCCTCAGTTCCCTTGTCCTTCAATTTATTTGGCAAAACCCTGGATAAACACAACTAGCCATCAGGTGTTTCCCACTCCTACTGGATCCATGCACATTAACAATGAAGGGTCTTATCCAAAAGACAGAAAGATGCAAGTATAAATCCATAAGACATGGCCTTGAAGTATCCAGAAATTTTAGTACATTTCTTTATTATCTTCCATCTCCACCCTTAGCAACTACAGTAAAAGCATTTTCACACCTTCTCCTTACTTTTATCTGATCATCTGGCCTCATTCCCTTTAAGAATCTCTAGAAACTGTGAGAAGGGAACTTCATTTCAAATCTAGATAACTGGGTCTGCACTCATTTTTTTCCTGCTCTTTTATTACAATGAGAAAAATTTTCTTCCTTCCATTAAGAGACAAAACTTTTACATGTGCACAGGATCTGAGTCCTATTACTCCTGAAAGAGTTATCTTTTGCAGTTTTGGTCTCACATTCTATAACTGACAGTTCTCACTCACACATGAACATAATCTAGAATATCATTCATTTAATTATCAAAAGTTTGATGAGTATTTACTACATATCAGGTGTTCTATATGTCAGGGATAGATTAATTAAAAAGAAAAAAAGAAAAAAAAAACAGACTGGGAAAAAAAAATTCCATGGAGTTCTAGTCTCTGCTAGTGCTAATTCAAGTCTCATCTCAAAACAAACAAAACAAAAAATAAAAATAAAACAATCCAATTCCATTACCACAGTTTTCTTCAGCTACCAACCCACACTCTATTCTACGTCTAGAAAAACTCCTTCAGAGTTGTGGTGTACATATAATGTACCCACTTTGTCATATGCAATCATTTTCAAGCCCCTCGGTCCTGCTCCTATTCCCATCACTCCACTAAATCTCTTCCAGCTCAGGTCTCAAAAGATATCCATATTGCTAAATCCAACCACTGCTCTCTAGTCTCCAACTCATTTGACCCCTTGGCAGCCTTGAACTGTGTTGTCAATCCTTTCTCCTTGAAACACACTTCTCTTGACTTCTGTTGTATCATACTCTTGCTGGGATTCTTCCAGTTCCTTTATTATGCCACTGTATGTAATTCTCAAGAATGCAATGCTCATTCTTTCTCTTAGTCAGCCTACATGCTTCCTACTTTTCAGGCCTGAGTTTACAAATCACTTCTTCCAGGAAGTCTTTGCTATCTACTTGTTTTAATGTGAACTCCAATTTTTATTTCATGATACCCTATCTGCATCCAGAATCTTTGCCACAAATTTGTATAAATATGTGCAAATTTGTTTAATGCTTGCAAGGAATAAGACTTTGGATTTTTTTTTTACTATTATATACCAACCTTATATTACTAATCTGTCTAGTAATGGCATTGTATATAATTATATACCTAGTGCCTGATATATAGTATAACAGTAGCTAAATAAATGAACTAGGTATTTTGCTCCCTTTTGATTGGATCATGTTTGAGATTGAATGACAGAGTCAAAAGTAACTCCTTGTCTTTTGGAGTGAGTGAATAAGAAGGAAAATTTCAATGCAATTCACAGTATAGGAAAATTTAGAAGAGGACTTGCTCCAGGAGGAAATACTGTGAACCATATGGGGGACAGGTTTCATTTGAGCTATCCCTGAAACATCTAAAGGAAAGATATAGCACACCGATGGAGACATGTGGTTTCTTCTTAATATACACTCTACCCCTTTTCCATTGTGTAGAAGCCGCAAAATTTAGTGGTTTGACCTCCCCTCGAGCAGTAAGCTACTTATGTTACTCTCATTCCCCCTTGTCAGAGATTTGTTTGTGAGCCCAGGTCTAAGCTAATTGGTACAATACATCCATTCAGTGGCAACAGGGCTTGGCTCCAGAATGAATATGAGGCCCAACCCATCAAGAAGTCACAAAGAGAAGGTTTTTTAAGACATATGAGAAAAGTGTTCTTGTTCAAAGAGAAGAAGAAATGTGCCTTCTCTCCTGCTGAAGGTGAGGGAGGAAGCATATAGCTTTAATTGCTACTGTTGATTATTCTATGTATAGCCAAAGGAAAGCTGTGCTGGGGAAAATGCCAATGTATGGATAACAAACCCAGAAAAGAGTAAGAGCCTGGGTTCCTCTGACATCACGGATGGCTGGGTCAATACACCTTGAAGCCTCTATCTCTGCTATTTCCTGCTATGACCCAATAGGCTTATTAATAACCTATATACATAGTTTTTCTTTCCTTTTGGGTGAAGACTTCTTAACTGATACACATCAGGCAAAGGCTTTGGAAAATGAGTGGAGGTAAAACTAAGAAAATGGACAAGTTCATCCCAAGAATAATATCATTTAAAAAAATAGGAGGAATGAAGCAACAAATGAGCTAGTACTATATAGAAAAAAGGCTTAATAATTAGAAAGAATAGTATAAATAGAGACAAGTAGGGAAAAAACTAAAGGCCACCTATCAAAATTACTTAGTTACCTATCCTGTTCTTTAGAGGGGTAATGTTGGTCATATTATTCAATCATATCAGTACAATAGTATGTAAGAGAAGCCCCAGTGCCAGAAAGTAAGCGTCTGTGCAAATGTATTTTTAGAGAGAAAACTCAATAAAATTCTAATAAGGAATATCATGAATAAGTTCATTAACTTACCCACGAATAAATATGATGTAACTTTACTTGTAGTTTTCAACTGTTTCACCACTTATTGAGAGAGATCCTTTATTCTAGGTACTTCCTAATCCTGGGTCTAGGCAGCATGTCCACCCTCAAATCACTCACAGACTCCTAGCAGGGGAGACAGACTACTAAGAGGTATACGACGGTTTGGTTAACCTTGAGACAAGTGTAGTTACAGGTATTAGCACTCTGGCAACCATATTACCCAACGTTAATGGAGGTGGGCCACATGAAGAGGGTCTGGAGGAAATAATGCCTGAACTGTATGTCTAAGGAAGAATAGGCAAAGGGGAAAGCAAGTTCTTGGCAGAAGGAACAATAGTGATGTGGAAAGGGACTGGAGGCATCCTAACTTTCATCTGGATGTTCCTGTAACTTCTGTTAGAATCCCAAATTCTAGAACTTTCTTGCCTGTATCTAATATATGGACCACTTAATCACTATGTTATGCACATTCCTGGATTTGGCACTCCTGCCTACTTCCTGATATATTGCACTATCACTACAGAATCATCAAATGGACCTCTTCAAAGGACTGTTGAAAAATTACAGAATTCTAAAATTTAATCCAAACTTCAGACTGTTTTAGAAATAGGGAAATTGAGGCCCAGAATGCGAATTGCCTAAGAACAGTCAGCTTTCTTCCTGTCATATATTCTCTGACAATGGAGTCATTTGATTATTACAATTCCAGTGTCTTTCAGCCACTGATTCAATGACAGTTCTGTCTCAGATACTCCTAGACAGCAACTTTTTATTGTTTATTCTAGTAATGATAGTAATTTGTGGTTCATTGAGTTGAATACTTGAACATATACATGTATACACTCACATGTGCAGAGACAGACATATCACTTTTGAATGTCAAGCACTATCTTGGACTTAGATGTATGAAAGATAAAATGATGATTCTCTTCCTCTTCAAGGCCCCGGAGAGAAAGGAGAGCATGCCAAAAGTCCATGTAATAATTAAGATGTAGATAAGGTACCACGTGATACTTCCTCTGCTGAAGCAATTCAGGGATGATCTCAGGGAAGAGGAGATGCCTGAACAGAAATAATTGGAAGTCTATAGTGTAAGAGTAGAAAGGCTGGTGCAATGGACATCTATGGATCTTGTCTAGATTGTGGTCTTTCCTACTACCTCTAATAACGACAACTTCAGTTTCCTGAAAGACCTTATCACTCCCTCACTCTTGTTCCACATGATTCACCCCACCCTTGCTTCAGAGCCACACATATGACCCAGGGCTCACCCATCAGAGCATGCCACTGAGCTGACCACAGGATTGGTTTAGTAATGGATGAAGACTTTAGTCAGACTAATGAGACTTGAATCTGGGACTTTTACTACAACAGACGTGAAAAAGAGCATTTTTTTTTCTTGTGTTACCAGTAGAAAAGATTATAATTTGGAGCAGATGGTAGCCATCTTGTAACCATGAGGGAGAGCCTGAAAATGAAGCCATTACAAAGAAAAGCAGAACTGACAGATGGAGGGTGAGATCACTACCAGATAAAAATCAGAGTATCTGAATACAGCTGTGTCTGAAACTGTAATAAATCTACCTCAAACTTTTTGGTTGTGTGGGTCAAAAGCTGTCCTTTTTTTTTTTTTTTTACTAAGGCCAGATTCAATTATATTCTGTTTTCTCCATATAAATGACTCCTAATAGTGGGTATGTGCTAGGCAATGCTTAGGAGAGAAGACCAATTCTGGGGGAGCCAGAGGGTAGTGTTATGGGCTGAATTATTTCCCTCAAAATTCAACAAAAATGTTGAAGTTTTATCCCCCAGTACTTCAGAATGTAACTATATTTGGAGATAAGGTCTTTAATGAGGTGATTAAACTTAAATGAGGTCATTGGAGTGGGCCCTAATTCAACATGACTGGCGTCTTCATAAGAAGAGGAGATGATGACACAGATATATACACAGAGAAGAGCATAAAATGACAGGGAGACAGTGACATTGGTATGCCAAGGACAGAGGCCCTCAGAAGAAACCAACCTTACTGACACCTTGATCTTGGACTTTTAGCTTCCAAAACTGTGAGGAAATACATTTCTGTTTAGTCCCCTAGAGTGTGGTACTTTGTTAAGGTAGCTCTAGCAAACTAATAGAGGTGGTTTCCCAGGAAGAATGATTGTCATGGATAAAGGATCAGGACTGTCAAAATGGGTACATGGAGTAGTGGTCAAAGATGAAGGTAGAGAAGGGATAGTGTAAAGTGTGTTCAAATGGATGCCAAAAAAGGATACAGCGTATATGTCACCTTCATAACGATTTGGTTCTGTGTCATTCTTTCCTATACACATCTTCGTCCATGATGGAAGACAAGCCACACTGCTCAGTTTTTAGACACTGTGACTCAAGTCTTCAAATACTTGTTTTGAAATGTATCAGGGACCCAATTCTGCTAAATATAATCAATCCTTCCTGCTAAGTTTAGGGAATAAGCTTCTTTCACAAGAGCCCCACAATTGTGATGTGCAGTCTGATAGAAATCTGGCATTTTCAAGTTGGTCTCTTCAAGAAGCCTGGCTTCTAAGAATTGGGTTATTGTTGATTTTTGCTTCAAAATGGTATGTGGCTCTATTTTGTCTGTGCACAACAGAGTCCTGATGAAACAAAGTATAGTCTGGCCTTTAAACAATGATGACAAAAAAGCCTCAATTGTTGAACTTTCAAAAACCTCCCAGCCTCAAGAACATGCTCTTCACTGTTGCTGTAATGAAGTCCTTTAGCTCTGGGAGTTAGAAAAGTAAAAAGTGAAGCTAGAGGAAAAGAAAGAAGAAACTTCCGTTTGAAACAGAATTTTAAAAATTGTATTTGTTCGCCCTTAGCTTGGGTGTGAGGACTCATTACAGACTAAATTCTTCATGTTTCATCTGGATACACAAAGACAGAGCTAGAGCTGGTAACTCAAGGGAACCAGTCTCCTGTGTTATTTCCAACTCTCCACTTATTAAAGTTAGACCAATGCTATTTTCTCTGTACCGAGTTCTATCAGAGACATTTTAAAGTGCTCTTTACTCGCTTGATAGAAAGCATCTGGGCATTCTTGAGTGTTTTCATGGATTTTTACCCATGCTCATAAAAAAACCATAAGGCTCTTTTTTTTTTAAAAGACCATTTCACTTCCTGATATAATTGTTTATTAATTTTCAGATCACTCTACAAATCCTGTCCTCTGTATCAGGCTGTCATACACACATTGAAAGTTCTGCAGAATAACAAAACAAACAAACAAACAATAACAACAAACCCCACCCCCCAAAAAACTTTGAAATTATGTTTCCCTCTCATAATCATTGATGCTAGCTTTCAATCTAGCTGCGATATTTTCTTCTGATTCACTATAAAAAACAACCTCTTCTAAATGCTTTTTATACTGAGGAGAAAAATGAAATCAAGTGCTTTCTTATCATAATAAGTGAATGCATTATATGTTAACAAGCATTTTCTTATTTTTATAATGGGAAAAATTGTTAAGTACTATGTCACTCTCCTTAATTGTAATAAAGCAGATTTGCTTTCAGACTGAAATACAGTAAACTCTGATAAATAGCAGTCAACCCAAGGTGGGGTTGAATTCCCAGTCAAAATCCTGACCCTCTTCATAAGTGCATGTAATTTTATAGATAGGCCAGGGCATTATGGCCTCCCTAAAATATGTATTTCCAATTGGTTTCCTGTTTGATAGCTTCAGACACTGAGCTATAAATGGAAAAAGAAGAATGAAGAAAGAAGAAAAAGGAGGAGGAGACAGAGCAGGACGCTGATGACAAGGGAGACCAGGAAGGAGGGGGCGTTATTTTGCTAAAACCCATAGCTACACATACAATGATATGGCCTTCTATTTTAAAATAAAGTTTCAGTCAATTTGCACGAGCAGGCAGCCAACTGCAGACTTTTAGAAAAATACTTACTGACTTTTAGAAAAATACTTACCTAATTCCTACACAAAGAGCAAGGTCAAGATTTTACGTTGCACCTTTTCTATCAGGCTTCAAACCCTAGAACCAGGAAAGGTGCTCTCCCTTCCTGAACTCGTAAGAGTATTTATTCTTGGTGCCACTGATTTGGCACTTAGCATAGGCTATCAAACTTTGTTAATCATCTTTTTTATGTATGTGTCCTGTCTGCCCAAATTGCTGACTCTTTTCACTATAAAGGCAGTATCTTAGCGAACACTTCATATCTCCACCACACAGAGAAGTGTTCTGCTAGAGTAGTTGCAACATATGTTTTTGGATGATGGTGATGATGATGCTGTAAAGGGGAGGCATTATGCAATGTGCCCTGTGACATGAAGGCATTTTGAACATTTTCTGCTATAATCTACCATCCAGCTGTGCTGTAGGAACTTAGCACGTGTTTGGTAAATTTTAAGCAATTTTCTTTCAGTCCAAGTAGGGTGGTATTCAGGTATTGAGCTAATTCACATTACAATTTTGTGTATAGATATGGGGTTTGATGCAGGGCTCGATCCCAGGACCCCAGGATCATGACCGCAGCCGAAGGCGCTTGTCAGTTGCTCTCCATCCTGGCTTTTAATCAACACTGCCTCTGAAGCTTTACAAAATGAAGATGAGAGGGTCCCATCCAAGATCTAAAATACCAAAATATTTGGAGATCGGATCCAAAATCTGCATTTTAAAAATCTCTACTGACAATTCTGATGTGTGACCAGGTTTGAAAACTATTGAAAAACTAATCAAAGACTATTTTCTTGCCAATTATAGCCTTTTCTCCCTTTTCTCAACTTTTTTTCAGACTTTACACACTAATTAAATCATAAATGAACTAATGGCACATGCAAAGAAAGATCAAATGGTTATAATTTATATGTGAATAAAATATTTAATAAATATTTAAATCATTAAATACGTGAGTGAAATAAAAATATGGTAATGAACTATTTCTGCATTTGCCACACTGCTTTATCAAAGATTTAAAGCAGTTTTCAAAACAATTTGAGAAAAATAAAACAAATATTGAGGGAACTGAAGCTGAAGGGATATAGGGGTAGAAAATAAGCAACTACAGACAGACATGAGGGCAATGCTTGCAAACTGGAACGGAATGCATAGTGTCCTGTTAAAGGTGTAAGGCAGTCTACAAATTTAGTGAAGTCTGTGCTTCCTAGCAGCCACAGCAAAGAGAGAAATACAGGTGCTGTACCGTCTCCATGAAATTAAAGCGGTTCACTTTTCCAAACGCTGATGGATCCTTATAAAAAAGAGAACTTGTAACTCTGGTAGGCAACACCTCCCACGCAGTCATTCCTACAACAACAGCGTATTTTCCCCCATTATTTCTTAACGTTTCCATCAGTGTAGTCTGCTGACCCTATGACAACACAAAATTTTGCAGAACTGATTCGACAAGGAGCCTAAACTGTTCAATTACTCTGGAAGCAAAGTTTAGAGGATGATTGTCTTTCGGTTAATCTTCTATAAATATTATTTCCTGTGGCTATATTTTTAAAGATGATTTGTCAAAGTTTAAGAATGTCCTCAAACACAGAGTCTGTTGTGTCAATATTCTCTATGGCTAATTAAAGGCATTTACCTCACCATCATCTGTGTAGAGGGATAGATCTGGTGTTTTTTATTAAAAATAAAAATCCAAATTCACACACATGCTAGAGATGCTGAAACTCCATCTCTCTAGTGGCAACTGGAAAAGAAGGTTCCCTTTGAGTGGAACAAATTTTTCCTCAGAAAGCAGTTCTTAGTCATCTTTAACATTGGAATAGTGTTTATTGTACGACCTAAAATTGCCTAGAGTTGAGCTATGTACTGAATTTTTTCCTTAAATATCAAATTTCAATAAATATTCTACTATGTTTACTTTCCTTCCTGGCTTTTCAGATAGAAATCTAGAGGTGACGGTCACCTTCAACTGACCTACAATATCTGGCCATGTTGTATATGTCTTTCTTTAGTGAGGACATTTACTCTGAGAGATTAAACCACAAGCACAGGATTTGGATACAGAATAGAGAGAAGCTACAGAGCTGAAGATTCCTGGAGAACTGAATTTCTGCCTCCCACCACTCACTGGTTGCATAGCCTTGAGCAAATCCATTCCTCACAAGCAAAATTAGTGTTTTACTCTTTTTCACCGTTTTTCTTAGCATTGTTGTTAAACATTTTTGTGTAATGTATAAAATGCTTGCTAATTGCAGGTATTTATTTTTCTTTGGATTCCTTAAAGAGAACACTAGCACCAAGACTGAAGCGGAAAGCTTGATGTCTTATGAATCAGTGGACAGCAGCCACCTACAGATACACAGACACACGCACAGGATCTGATTTCCTCCCCTCTCCTCACTTTTGTACATGAGTGCCACAGTGGCTCTACTTTCATAGCCCTCATCTTACTAGCTCAGTCCTAGGCATAAAGTACAAAATACATCACTAACTCCAAAACATTCTTTTCATGGCTTTTCTTTTAATTTGCTGTATCTGGCCATTTATTGTATTCTTATGATCTGCCACATTACTTGCTGGCACTGAGCTTCACATTTGACTCCCCCCCAGACAGTAAGTCCCAGGGAGGCCGAAGTCATGCCCATCTTGATTGCGGCTGCCTCCCCAAGCCTCTGTAAAGTGCGAGACACAAATTGGGCATTCAGTAAAGAACTGTAATAGAGTTCCCGTTCTCATTTGTTCATGTAACACTAGTATTATCATCCCTATTTTTTAGGTGAAGAAATGGAGTCTCCAAGAGAGGATGCAGTTTGAACAAGGGAATGAGGCTAATGGGGAAGAGTTCAGATTTGAACCCACTTCTAGAGAGCTCTCATGACCCTATTATGTATCACTTGCCCAGTATATGATGCAAACTCTCCAAGAACCTAGGTGCCCCGGGGCAGCTAGGGCTCCATGTGTCACACATCGATTCTTATTTATGATGTGATAATTTAATTGAATTTGTATGTGTGAGCACTAAGTAAAATGAGGTATGTCCCAGGTTTGGCTTATAAAATGCACAGTCTTTAGAAGAGAACATTTATATTGCCCACTGTGTTCTTAAGCATATTAGCTGCAATGTCCACAAATTTGGTTCTTAGCTTTCTTGTTACACAACTGACTGTAAGAATCATAGTATCTATGGGCTACGTAAAGAAACAAAAAACAGAGAGAAAAAAAACTCTTGATTTTTAAAAGAAGCATTCATTTTTCTCATACTGAGACTTGAGAGTCTTGGCTTTTCTCCGTGAGCTTTACTAAAGAGATGCCATCCAGGGCCTCTTTCGCAGCGCTGATTTTTTGGGGAAAACAAATGGAGTCAGTACGAAGACCTCAGCAAACTTGTCTCTGACCCAAACCCTTACGTTTCAGAGGTCTGGCCTGATTTAGAGGTACGGTTTTCCTCGCATACACTCAACTCATATCTCCTTTGTCTGGAAAAATAAGATTTCATGCACAATCAAGTTTATCTACCTCAAATCAATAAAAGCATTAAAACAGATATAAAAGAAATACAGTTAACCAATTTAAATATTATTGAAAGTCTTGTAGAACTACAGATATGCTGAATGTGAAATTTCCTAGTTGAAAGGTGTGTTGAAAGCGTTTCAGGCAACACTAGAATGCTTTCAAATGATGCGCAGCCACTTATGAAAACTATTCAGGTGCTTTCCCTAATCTGAAAGGGAGTGCTTTTTCATAGCATTAGTTTTATAATGAGCCTTTTCAGGCAAATTTCAAAGGGTGCATGGTTCACATACTTTAAACTAAATTCACTCATAATTTAGCATCCGACAAAAGCTAATGCTTAATTGTCTCTAAAGAGGCTATAGAAGGAAAACATTTTCCTTATTCACAAACACAGAGCTAAACAGTGGGGCTCCCTCCCATGACCACCCCTCCCTAATTTTCATAGGAACAATGGCTCTGTCAAGACCTGGCCACAAGAAGCCCTGGAACAGGGATACCAGGGCGACTCAGGGAGGCTGAGGTGCACTGGCTTTGCACAATACTCCCTGCTCACCCTTGTCTCAACCCCCTCGGGGATAAAGACTTTGGCCTGTGCAGTGGAGGGGATCGGGATTTGTAATTTATGTAACCTGGGATATCTAACAGTTTACTATTGGCTCACACCTTGGGATAAGTCAGTTACATTTGCTGAGCTCCACCCAGCTTCCTCAGTGGCAAAATGAGGAGGCTGTGCTTGACAGGTGGTCTTCATTATCACAGTGGTTAATAGCACAGACAGACACGAAAGCCAGAGGTTTAGCTTCGCAGTTCTTGCTCTGCCACTTCCTAAGTGACTTTGGACAAGTCAATGCAACTCTCTGTCCCTCAACTGTCTCATCGGCAAAACAGGGTAGAGTCCGATCCTCTAAGACTACTGGGAGTATGAAAATGAGCTCCTTTTATGTAAAAAACACAGAACAATATGTAGTTTGTGTAAGGAAGTACCACATACATCTTAACTACTATTCCCATTATGACATCGCTCCCATCTTTATATTCTGAGTCTCTTGGAAAAGCAACAATGCATTCTCTCACTTTCATTCATTTGTTTTTCTTTCTCTCTTGTGTATCTTTTGATTAGTCGTACCCTTTGGTAAAATCTTTAGTTGCTCTATACTTCCTTTTGCACTAGAACTTTGGCCAAGTGTGTGCCTTTTGAGGTATGGGGAACTGGGGAGAGGAAATTCTTTGAAATGAGTGTATCAAGGAAGATGGCAGCTCCCCTGGAAGATGGCATGTCAAAATATAATGATTCGACAAAGCCTTTTTGAAACACACACACACACACACACACACACACACACTTTTGAACCTGAGAAACTGGTTTCTGAGAAAACCAGAAATAAGCAAACAGGAAAAAATATATAAGACAGAAAAAAACTCGCTCTTGTAATCCTTTAAAATCTCCAGTAATTTTCATAATTGTGACACTTGGTACAATTTGATAGTATCTTATATTGATTTTCAGGTTTTAAGACAATAATCATTACATTATTATCTGTAGCCTAAGCAGTGTAGCATAACCTCCTAATTAGGATAAAAAACAGAGCCAGGAGCGGCCCCAGCAAGTCACAACAAGTCAATATTTTTAATAAGGATTAATTTTTAAAAAAAGCTCTACAAGGTTGTATTAGAGGCAGTTCTGGCATGTCTATTGATTAACAGTTGGCATTACATCTCATAAAGGGCTCATTATGTAAAGCATCAATCTAAGTGTGATGTTCCCTCCCCCACCCCTTAAATACTATTGATTTGTTTTGATGTGTTTTTTAAAGCACCATTTGGGAACTGAGAAGATTGAGACTGGGGTCCTGCAATCCCATGGTCCATCACACTGCCAGGCACCCAACAAAAATGGCAAAGAGGGCTAATGTCTTCTGTTTCTCCCCCATAGTCAGCTTCTACGACTTCTCAGGCTGGCAAAGGAAATCTGCTTAACTACAGGATCAACCAAAGGGATCCAGATTGAAAATGGGCACCCACCATCACCTCCTGGGAAGGATGTCAGCTCAAGCTGGCATTCTCCTGAAAGAGGACGGGTTTCTTTTTTCTCCCCGGAACAATTTTATGTGTGTTCATTCTCCAGACCCCACTATTTCCTTTATATATTTATTTATATGCAAATAAATGGACGCTGCCATTTGGAAACCACCTCCAGTGCCCTTCTAAAGACTGCAGCACTAGGAATGGGCAGGAAGACATAGCAGCCACAGGTGCCTGCAACTCATGAATATGCAGCTCTGACATTTGAAACTCTTCAGCAGACTTCTCAACTCCTTTCTTCATTGACACCAATTCACTCCCAATCACGAGGGTTTTCAAGTAAACAACTTTGGTTGGAGATTGCTGCAAATCCTTCCTGAAGTAATCTCAGTCCATGATTCTTCAAACAAACAAACAAACAAAACCAGACGGATCCCCTTAATAACATTTTAAATACAGAGAACCTCAATTCTTTAAAAAAAAAAAAAAAAAAAAGTCTGTGTGGTTGATGCTAGGTGGCAGTGCTGTGTAATTAAAACTTGAAAGGATTCCACTAGAATTTGTAAGTCAGGCCACCGACTTTTCTAAACACAATCATAAGGTATAATTATGAGTAAAATACATTAGGAACTCATAGTTCTTTCTTAGAAACTTATTAAGAAGTCATGACAGAGCCTTTGTCCCTTGAAGATCAGTATTTTTTAAAAATAACCTAAAATAAGATTAATCTGAGTGTGTATACTATGCATTTTTAAAATCACCAAATGAATACCAATAATTTACCCAAAAATATATTATTTAGATAAAACAAAGTATATTTTTCTGTTACCTATGATATCGTGCATATGTAATTTTAGGAATCTGCCACCAGTAATCTTTTAATGATGGAAAAATCTAGAAAGCTGCTGTGTAGGTATCATACTGTAGCATCACCAGGAACACTTCATTTGTTTGTCCCAAAGATCTATGAAGATCTACTTTGTAGGGTAAGTATAGCAATAGGCATGATGAAGGAAAAAAATATGAATAATTCATGGTCCTTGTACTCAAGGATATTGCACTGCAGAAGGAGAAAACTAAATAGGAGATCAACAAGGTAGGAAAAAATTATGAGGCTTGTAAGAAGGCATATAGTAGCCTGGGCAAAATGACCCAATCGGCCAGGGGAAAACTTCAATGAAGATTAAAAGTCTTTGAGACTTGCATCTGTTCCTTCTTCCTCCCAGTGTAATCCTTCCCCCATAAATGATCTGCAGAGGAGATATAAATCTATCCATTTACTTTTTGTCTAAACTGAATCCTCTCCCACACAATGGGGAAAATGAACACTGGATTGGCTCTAGTTTTGAATGGGAGCTTTGGAAGTTACCACCCTAGTATTTCATTCTGGCTCTGTCTTTAACTAGACCTGTGATGTTGAGCAAACTGCTTAACCTCTCTCTCTTAGTTTCATCATTAAGCAAAATTATACTAGACCTGTCTCCTATGACTATTGTGAGGGTTAATGGGTACAGGTTTTCTTTTCGAGATGATAAAAAGTGTTCTAAAATTAGGGACGCCTGGGTGGCTCAGTTGGTTAAGTGGCTGCCTTCGGCTCAGGTCATGATCCCAGTGTCCTGGGATCGAGTCCCACATCAGGATCCTTGCTCAGCAGGGAGCCTGCTTCTCCCTCTGCCTCTGCCTGCCACTCTGTCTGACTGTGCTCGCTCTCTCTCTCTGACAAATAAATAAAAATAAAATCTTTAAAAAAAATTAGATTATGATGATGAGTGTTCCACTCTGTAGGTATAACCTGCACTTATCATTAGCTAATATACTTTAAACAGGAGAACTTTATGATACATAAATTTTATATCAACAAATCTGTTAAAAAAGAGATTAAAGATAAACCAACTATGGTATATCTATGCCACAGAATAATACTAAATAATAAAAACGAAAGAAGCACTGATGTATGAAAGAAAAAGTTAATGCATATGAAATGGTTTTGCAAAACCAGTGTGTGCATTTACAAAAATACCAGCTCATCTTTTGAGCTTCAACCACAGATTATATGGTCTTAGACAGTCACTTAGGACACTAGGAAAACCTCTTTATGCTTCAGTTTCTTTCTTTTTGATGTAAGGCATTGAACTACATTCCCCTATGAGAGATTTCAGTTCCAAGATAACTCCATATCCCAGGAAATAGTTTCTGCATTTTCCCAACTTCTTACACCAACAATTCCCTTCTGGCAGGTACAGACTCAATACAGTTGCTGCCAGAAAGGTGTCTGCCACCTTCAATTGAATGTGTAAGCTCTTTTCCACCTGAAAAGCCATCCTTACTTTTATGCACATTTTGGAGTCTGAACTCTTCCAGGAAAAAAAGAGAGAGAATATCATATTGTTCTCAACTCTGGCTGAATATTAGGGTCACCAATTTTTAGAAAGCTTTTTAAAAGGCATTTTCAGAAAACATACCAATACCCACACCCTCCTTACACCAATTAACTCTGAATTTCTGGTGGCTCCTAAACGTTGATTATTTCTTAAAAACTCAAGTTATTTCCATGCACAATGAAGGCTGTGAACCAATGTTAAGTAAGTCCAGAGCAGGATGAAATTGTGTTCACCTACAGTGATCAAGGAAGGGGAGGTATTATTTGATCTGTGTCCTAGAGGCCAGTAAGGGATGGATGTGGAGATAATGAAGGAAGGAGGCACCTCTCTGTTGCATCTTATTCTAGAAGATGAACCATTCCAACATAGAACTGTACAAATAATCTAAGAGAGAAGCAGAAAGAAATATAGTCCGAAGAGATAATAGGCAATCAAAGTCTAGACCAGGATGTTGACAAGGAAAGGGACTTTAAAAAAAAAGGGGCGGGGGCAGAAGAAGAAAATCTACTGCTGTGGTCATAGCACAGGACAATATGGAAAAAGCCCCTACTTAAGATCTGTGTCTGCATGATAAGGCAAATCTGTTTCCTGCTAAGTCAACTTCAGTGAATCCATCTTATTTGGTCAGTAGGCCCCGTAGTCTTCCTCTTCTATAGCCTGGGACACTATACCTAATGCCATTCTCCAATCCAGCCATAGGGTCCATCATTACTAATCAAATCAGAATGTCAGATCTACTTAATTTGAAGCCCTATACACACTTGCTATCTGTTCTCAGAGGAATAAAAATAGCTGGAGAATCCAAACAGATAGCTATTACATATCCGAACAGAATACTGTAACAGTAGTACTGGTGTACAGACAGGGAACAAAGCTGGCCAAAAATACAAAGTAGAGGAGTTCTTAAAACTTTGTGCCTCTGAAATACAAGAGATGGGGGAAGAGTTCTGAAATGACAATTTTTATTAGCCCACAAAAGGGTTAATTTGACTCTGGGATAATTGGGGATTGACCAGACAGTTGTCGCCTGCATTTCAACCCCTTTAGACAGTGAGTGGTCTGTTGCAACCAGCTAACACAGTTCAAAAGTGCTGATGGTTAAATTTTCAGGAATTATTAGGTGAGGAGTCAACTGATGTCAGGTGGGTGGCTTAAAGTTGGTCATGGTGAGAATATCTGCATGATAAGAATTGGCTAATGCAACAAATCAGGGCTTCCTTAATCTCAGAGTCAGTTGCTAAACATTTACCAGCTCATCACTGCTCTTCAGGGCACAGCTCTGCCTAGCATGCCATCCACAGAGGCTCCAATGTGAATGTCTCCCCCTAAGACTACTATGCCAATTTTCCTCCTCAGTTGACCACCATCATGATGATATTGCATCCCTCTATTCCGATGTTTATTTGCCAGAATTGTAGGTTCATGATTCCATTTCTGTCTAAATAAACAATCCTTGTAAAAATGGCCTATAGTGGCCAAATTGCCAAGATACTGGTCATCAGCTTTGCAGTGGTTTTCAAACTCCAATGCACCAATAGGTCACTTTTATGCAAATTGTGATTCCTGAAGACCCCTTATAATTCAAGACTGACACAATTCAAGGTAAATTTTCCCACAGGAATATACATCTGCAACCATTAGTAGCATAAATCAGTTTTATTTCCAGTTTTAATTTTCTCAGTATTGCTTCTAATATTTTACAGGGGCCAGTATCCCACATTAATAATATAGGGTACATTAGTGGTTGTTAGATCTTTTGAAAAAAACTATCATCCCATGTAACTCCCTGTTCAAAATTTGTGCTTAGCATTTTTCAACATGAGTGAGAACATTACCATTTCATGAATACCTGGATGGCATAGTTATAATATGCAAAATACAAAGCAACAATGAATATAGCAATGATATACTAAAAATTACTGACATTATTTTTACAAAAAAAAATGTGGTTCAATGATACCAAAAAAAAAACAACCAAAACAGATATTTGAAATTACCAACTAAACTAGCATTGCTGATGGTAGTTTATAATTCATCTGGTCCGGCAGCTTTAAAATTGCAAATCTCGACTGTAATTTTTATAATTTGAGGGAATCACATTGTTTCAAATTTTGCCTACAATATGCATTTTGGTTTATTATGTTAAAATTATACTATTTCAAATCACATAAAATGTGGCAGCCTCGTCAGAAGAATAAACTGGGATACTTGTTAAAAATGAAGATTCCTGTTTTCTACTCCAACATATATATGGCATAGAGTGCACTTTTGGCAAGCAGCTCAGATAACATTAGAAAATTCTGGTGTGGGTGGTATAGGTGGTCCAATGAAACACTGATGTCATTCCTCTACTTTTTGAAAACCCAAGCTGAAAAAGCCTTAAATGAAAGACTTCAGCTTCTATAAAATGAAACAGGTTTATTTTTATGCTATTCTTCAAGCTTAACTTTTTATAAAGCAAATATACTTGAAATGTACTTCCTCATTTGGGGAATGGTTCAATAAGCCATGGTACATCCATGAGCCAAAGGCCAGTTACCACTTTGTACCTTATCAGTCTTAAAAAGCTCTACAGGGGAAGCGTTGTATCTGAAAGATTCATGCCACACCTCATTTTAATCATGGACACAATAACCCCCATCTCTTCAAAGTTATTTAGCTGTGAATTTTCAAGAATACATCAAGTAGATTTTCTATGGGCCCATCTGTGTGGCACATTTATTTTCTGTGACTGTTTTGCTGAGCACAATGAAAACCTTGACTACTAATGAACAGGAACCCAGAGAATGTCAGGGCTGCTGCAGCGGCGGCTCTTAGTGGGAGAAGAATCCTTTCACCTTGAGCTGCAGCCGCAGGTTGATCTGTGGAAGCTTTTCAAGGAAAGCCTTTGAGTTGAGCTGCTTCTCTTCTCTTCTTGTCTACTTGAGGAATAATTTCTACTATGTTCTTTCTGGCTATCAAGCCAAAGAGCTAAAAGAAATCTTCTCTACGGTGTTCAAATCAACAGAACTTGGGGTTCTAATGAGACATAAATGTCTGAAACCATTAGAAAGAAGGGCACTGGTGTGTAAGCACTATAAATTGTAGAAAGTAAGAATTTGTGCTTTGGAGACATAACTTCTATAATCTGCTCAGTTTTACTCTCTGTAAAATGGGACTCATAAAATTTACCTCATGGAGTTGTTATGAAGAAAAGAAGATAAAACATCTAAACTTCTTAACAAAGTAATGGTAACTGAAAAGCATAAGACCAGCTAATATATATATGACTTATTTATCATATATAAATCAACCTAATGTCATCTGTCATTTGTATTAAGAAGAGAAACAAACTATAATCTCATAGCATCATGGCCAGTCAGTCTATGCACAGAGCTTCAATAATAAATCACTTTCAAGCAAGTACTAAATACAGAACACTCACTGCCCCTGGGATTACAGTCTTTGTGACATGTGGTAATTTACCAGTTTGGCATTAGATGGAAGAAATAGTTATTGCTATGCTACCATACAAGTGGAAGAGTGAGGAAAACACATTCTTGAGCCAAGTACACTTCCAAACAGCATTGTGAATCTAAGGAAACTCACATTATAGGATGGGCTCCAGCATCTGTTATGCCTACTGCATTAAAAATGCTTATTCTCTGAGTCTACATGGAAATCTCAGTGGAGATTCAACTCAGATAGATGATGATCAAACAATCTAATTTCATCAATTCTTACATAAATGTTTAAAATATTTTGTAGAATCTTAGAGTTAGGCCAATGCAGAATTTGTAATCAGTCACACAAATTTTATTCTGTTGGTTGAGATGATATAATTCTTAAAAATATTCATAAAATCTTAGGAGGTTGATCACAGTTCCAACTTAGACACAATAGTCACTGATTTTTTTTTCCCCCAGAAGTGCCTAGGAAACCAGTTTAACCAAAAGCAGAATTGTGAGGTACTTACTTTAAGATAGAAGTTAATCAGGGAACAAGAGATAATTTCAAAAGAGAGACTGAAATGGAACCTTCAAGTCCTTCAAAGCCCAAAACCCTCCTTGGAACTCCCCCAAGTCTTTCCCCTTCAGCATTGACATAAGTACTTGTGAGTGCAGTACTTACCACAGTCTACCTTGCTTTATCATTATTTACTTAT
Source organism: Mellivora capensis (assembly GCA_004024625.1). NCBI lineage: Eukaryota > Metazoa > Chordata > Mammalia > Carnivora > Mustelidae > Mellivora > Mellivora capensis. The sequence goes on from PISX010006126.1 coordinate 56,371, forward strand.
CTGGGTTTATTAGATTGCAATTCTGTAAAGGGAAGATAATACATTCTCATTTATGTATTTTCTCCCATATTGCCTAACTTACAATTTCACTCATGGTGTTTATTCCATATACTGTTACAAAACTGAACTGGAGTGTGAACTATATTGCTCAAACTTCATAAAAAAAATGTGTAAAGGCAGACATTTAAAAAGGCAATGCAAGTGCAAACAGATTTGGCAGTTCAAGAATGAGTATTCATTTAAGAAAAGGGAAATTTCTTTCTTTTCAGGATAGACAAATATTTTAATATTTAGAACTGCTTCATACAATACGTGTGCTTCCCTTCATGCATGCATTCAATCATCTCACCTCTCAGGAAGAAGTATAGCAAGGTCGGTAGAAACAGGCTCTGGTTTCAATTGTTTGAGTTTCAGCCCTATGTTCACCATATTGTCTACTTGATTTCTGGTAGGTGATATCACCAAACCTCAGCTTCCTACTGTAAAAATAGGAACAATACTTAAAATCATACTTACTTCATGGAGCTTTCATGTGAGATAAATGAAATAATCCATGCAATGTACTAAAAAAAATTTAGCCATCAAGTTTATTTTGAACCTATTATATTTATAGCACTGTGCTATTCACTGCATGACGTTTAAGAAATTAAGGCATGATCTCCTACTCCCAGAAGTTTGCAATATACCAGGTAAGCAGGGCACAAATAAAGAAGTTTACTACATCTGACTAATTGCCATATTAATTCAGTGGCTGCTGAGAGTTGATATAGTTGAATAAGGGAAGAGAAGCATATGCTTACTGAGCCTTATTAGCATCAGACATTATCCAGAAAACCATACCTTGCTTTTTTTTCCTCTTTCTCTCTCTCTCTCTCTTTTTTTTTAGCAGTTGGGTTACTCCTAGACACTGAGAAAAGTAAGATTTCAAATTCTGGCACTTCAACTGAATTGGGCGAATTATGTGAGGGGGATAAAAAGTGGTTTTACAAAAAGCAGGAAATACTGTAAAAATAAATCATTAGCTGCCTTAAATTAGAAACTTTAATCACTCAGTCAATATAAGCTAAGGGATAACAATATTACTAAAAATAACATTTATTGAGTTCTTTTATATGCCAGGAAAGCTAAGTGCTTTTCATATGTATTCTCATTTTTTCCTTATAATAGTGCTAAGAAGTAGGTGCTATTCTTATTCTCATTTTCAGATAAGAAAAAGGAAACTTGAAGAACATAAGCAATTCACCCAAGGTGCCAAGACAGTATGAAAGAACCCAGTAAGACCAACATGAGTAGGTATGAAGAAAGTTGTGTGCAAGGGGCATTGCTTTCTAATTCATCCTGTTTGAGTCCCCTTAGATAAAGCCAGAAGCTACTAGGTTAACAGTTCCCTCCTACCCAAAGCTGAAAGAAATCTCCACAGAGCAACTCTGTTCCCATTCTGACCACTGACTTGAATAGAACCAAAAGCAAAGAGAAATGGCTTCCAAAATGGAAGATGGACGCAATATGTTCCATGATCTGAGGTACATCTGGATATCAGGAGCAACACGTATGGGGCGAAAAGATCTTTCAAGAGCACAGACAAACCCAGACACGGGAAAACATCAAAGTCCTCTTTAACTTACCTTAAATTACACTAGTGTTTTCAAGAGGAGGAGCAGGTAAGTGAGGCTAAGCAAAATCCCTGTACCTTTATATCTTCTTCAGTGAAAACCTTTAAAAGAGCTCTAATCCACACCAATATACCAAAATAAAGTGACTTGCAATCTAAATCTTCAGGTAATATATGCATTCTCTATGCCTTAAGAAAACATTAATTATGTCCATGCAATTTTAGAGCTCTTTGGTTCATGCCTGACTTATTTATTTTACAGCACTTCTCATTTCTAAGTTAGCAGTTCAAATTTATGATATCATTCAACTGCTTTTTCTCTAGGACATGGTACCATAAAGCGTTTTACTCTAAGTTTCTCAAGGTTCAGTCATCTACTATTAGTTTAGAATGATTAAAATAGACATTAAGCAGTGTCAGTTTATCTTAGACAATCATCATTGCAAAGAATAAATGTTTATTTGTCATGAGTATCAGAGAATCAAGAATCTCTGTATCATTCCTCTCTCTCTCTCTCCCTCCCTGTCTCTCCCTCTCTCTCTCACACACACACACACACATTTTTCCAAGAATGTGGAAAGAACTCTTTCATGAGTTGATTTCAAGTTAAAAAAATGATATTACTTCTTAAAAGAAGTTACTTCATTCTTAAGTGCAATTTAAGACTCAAACAAGAATATCCCTCAGTAGTTCCTTATATAGCCCTCTAAAACATTAGAAAGCATGCTTACACATGCTGTCTCGTTTCGCTGAAAGAAAACTCAAGCCTAAGGAAGTTGTGTGGCCAGAGTTTGAGAACACCTGGCACAGAGAGAACTCTAAGTAACTGCTAGCCCCTAGGGGCCCCTGATCATCTGACTTCACGATTGGCTGCAAACCCATAGTCCACAGGCCTCATTTGACTTATAGCTGTGTTTTACATGGTCAACACATAATTTTTTAAAAATTGAATTCCTTGCCATTATTTTAAAATAATTCTTTTGTAACATAAATAAAATCCTTATCTCCAGTTCACTTTAAAATCAGAACATCTGACATCATCAGGCCAGCATCCCTCAAGGGAACAAAGAGTTTTAATCCCTTCCAGTTCCATCTATATTGATGCAAAGCCTGGGTATTCATCCTTTCTGATGGCTGAGTAATATTCCATGGTATATATGGACTACATCTTCTTTATCTATTCATCTGCTGAAGGGCATCTCGGCTCCTTCCACAGTTTGGCTATTGTGGACATTGCTGCTATGAACATTAGGGTGCATGTGCCCTTCTTTTCACTGTATCTGTATCTTTGGGGTAAATACCCAATAGTGCAATTGCTGGGTTGTAGGGTAGCTCTATTCTTAACATCTTGAGGAATCTCCATACTGTTTTCCTGAGCGGTTGTACCAGTTTACATTCCCACCAAGAGTGTAAGAGGGTTTCCCTTTCTCCACATCCTTATCATATGGTTTCACTCCTATGTGGAACATAAGCAGTAGCATGGAGGACTACAGGGGAAGGGAGGGAAATCTGAAAGGGAAGAAATCAGAGAGTGAGATGAACCACGAGAGACTGTGGACCCTGGGAAACAAACTGAGGGTCTCAGAAGGGGGTGCAGGGGACAGGGTGGTGAGCCTTACGAGGGCATGTGTTGTGATGTGCCCTGGGTGTTATACGTAAATAATGAATCATTGAACACTACATCAAAAACTAATGATGTACTATATACAGTGGCTAGCTGAACATAATAAAAAATAGTAAGAAAAAAATTAAAATTAAATTTAAAAAATTAAAAGGAAAAAAAAAGAGAATGAAATGCTGGTGCTCAGAGTTGTGCCCATGTGTTCTCTGCCTTGTTTTGGCTTTGTCCATTTATCTTGTGCAGCCTCTTCAAGGAGGCGAACCGATCATGGATCATACAGCAAAGACTCCCAGTCCATGGAGAAGTATCTCCAATGTCCCATCAAGAGAGAATGAAAGCCAGAACTGAAATTTAAGAATCAGAATTCTAGAGCTGGTGTAGACTTTTATTCAATCTCAAAGTTCTCAAAGTTCACCATCACATGTTGCAGGTCTCTGGGGCAATCTTAAAAAGTCAATTCCTTGAGTTTTCCCAATATTAAAATCTAATTACCAAGGCACTAAATTGGTTTTCTTTTTCTAATACAAAATTATCTTATTTAAAATCTTGATTCTAATACCCTTTTTTACATCTTACATCTCCCTTCAAGATACTCTTATTTTTTGATGTAGCAATAATTATTTCAAGTCACAGTAACTAACATTAGTTATACTCGCTGCTAATGAAATGTTTCAGTGATGTGTGCTTTAAAGTCACAAGATTTTGTCAGATAAACATGGGGGAAATTTATTTACTCCTGAGTACAGTTTGTTGTTAAAAAATATTTCCAAATCTGCGTCTCCTGGGAGATTAAAAAAACAAACACACACAAACAAACAAACACCCAGAAATCTTTGATTAGTGAAAAGACTGGGAAACATAAATTTTTTTTTAATACCTCGTTTATGGAATACAGAAGAGAAAGCTGTGGCCAAAACAAACTGACTTAGATAAGACTGTACCATGGCCAAAGCTTGGAATTAAAATTCTAAGTTATATGTTTGCTCCAGGATATATGATCTGCCCAAATTATCTTTTTTTTTTAAAGACTTATTTATTCACTTTATAGAGAGAAGGAAATTGAAAAAGAGAGAACAGGGGGAGTAGCAGAGGGGGATGGAAAGAGAGAATCCCAAACGGACTCCCTGCCATGCACGGAGCCCCACACAGGGTTTGATCCCATGATTCTGAGATCATCACTAGAGCCAATAACAAGAGTTGGCTCAACCCACTCAGCCACCCAGGTATCCCTGCCCAAATTATCTTTCATCAGATTTGGGATATGCCGAGTTCTCTCTAGTGTAGATTAAAACATTAACTCCCCAAGCATTTTATCAGATACTATGGCAGGCTTTGGGGATCCAAAAACTAATAGCTTACAGTCCCTCTCTTCATGTGACCTTTTCTAGTGATGAAGGCAAGCAGAGAGATAATAAAATAAGATGTCATAGATACCATGACAAAAGGGGACAAGAGAAGAAAAAGAGAACACAAAGGCAGAAACATTTTTTAACTTGTCAGGAATGATGAGGAGTTCCGTCCGTATTGAGGGGGATAAGGTTTGAGGACACTGAGATCTAGGCATGGCAGCTGGGTGTCTGAGTAATGATGGTAGGCAGAACTCTTTTCCCTCTACCCTTATGCACTGGTGTCATGTCAATAAATACGTTCCATGTCAAAAGGGACCCTGAAGATGCAAGTAAGGTTACTAATTATCTGACCTTAAAATAGGTAAAGTATCTTGGATTATCCAGGTAGGTCCAATATAATCACATAAGCCTTTAAAAGCAAAGCTTTCTTCTGGCTGAGAGAGTAGAAAAAGTCCAAGGAGTAGCAGAAGTGGACGTTGGAAAGATTCCAAAAGGCACCATCACTGGCTTGAGATGAAGTGGGTGCCATGTCAAGGAAATGGGAACTATGCTCCTATAACCACAAGGAACTAAATTCCCCTCCCCACTTGGATCAGCTTGGAAGTGGATTCTTCCCCAGAGTTCCAGAAAGGAACGCAGCCTTGCTGATGCTTAATATCAGCCTTATGAGACTTTAAACTGAACCAGACTTAGATATACTGTGCCCAGACCCCTGACCCATGGGCGTGGTGAGATAATAAATAAGCATTGTTTTAATTAACTAAATTGACACTCACTTGTTAAGCAGCAGTACAATATGAATATGGCATTTTAATTAAGAGGTTTGGGGGGATGATGTAAAGGAAAAAATTCTTCCTCGTCCTCTCTAGCACCTTGCAATTCAAAAGGAGAGTTATCTACGTGTAATGTGATGGGTCAATTGAAGATTAACATTTCTCTAAAGGGGAGGTAGAAATCAGAAAGAGGAAGAGTTGGTCCTGAAAGGAAAACAAACATGCTTGGTGGAAAAATTCCCTCTGTACTGGGCATTCCCTGGGGCTTTACATTATTATTTAATTATCATGCCAACGTGGTGGAAGAGACATATTATTCCTTCCATTTTACAGATGAGAAGACTGAGGCTGATAGATATGAGTGATAGATCAAAGATCAACAGCACATCTGTGGGCAAGTCAGGATAGGCTTTCAGATGACTCAGGTCTTCTGCCAGGGAAGCTCCTGTTGGTCATTTGTAATATATGCATGAGGTCTGTTGCTCAGATCATAGTTGTATTTATGTGTACAGAGCAAAAGCGGTCACTTTAAAGGCCCTGCTTGAAACAAAAATTCTTGAGCTTTTGAAGAAAGCTTTTGGCAAATAGGACTTTAATCTGCAGGAGACGTAGCTCTCCCTGAGTAATTATTCCATTTTCTCTGCAGTAACGTCCTCAGACAAGGACAACAGGCTTCCCTGGCCCTGGCACCACAGTAAATCTGACCACTGCAGCATATGGTGCCTGATGCTAGAAATGTGGCCCCTCTGAAGTCCAGAATTAAGATTAGCAATCCTAAATGGGATTCCACTGAGGATGTCTATGCATTTCTAATTCCTGTGTCGAGGGGCAAGAATCTTTTGGCATCTGCTCCAGGAAATCTGCATGTACATTTCATCTGGAAAGCTAAAGGGATTTTCTCACACTCTGGTCCATCTTGCTCTACTGTGGTTTGTCCACATCAATCTTCTCACTGATTTATCTCTTCTCATTCTGAACAGCTTGGATGCTATTGCTTCAATTACTTTCTTTGGGAAATTATTCTGTTGTCTAATTGACCTACTATTAATTTTATTTTCTATTATCTAATTTATTCCACCCTCCTCTTTCCCTCCATCCCCTAGTTTCAGGCCATTACTTCTTATTTTTTTCAGTTCCATTCAATTGCCATTTCTCTCTCTCTCTCTCTCTCTCTCTCTCAGGCACTATAGTAATATCTAACATTGGCAAATACTTAACAGAGAACATAACATCCGCAGTGAAGACAGTGAGATGCAAAAACTTTACACTATCTACTCCTTCCATTGTGGGTATTAACCTCTCCTCATTATTATTTAAAAACGGCAGACTTTCTTTTCCTGGATTTTTTAACTCCTCACATTTTTATAGCTCTCAAATTATCTCTCCTCTTTTTTTCTCCATCTTCCCTTGCTACTTTTTAACATTCCATTTCTCTTTCTTCTTTTTTTTTTCTTTACTTCCTTCTTTATGTAAGGTGTACTGTTTTCATCTGGCCTACAGAAGCTCAGTGTTTATTTGATATATTTTAGAAAATACAAAGTATTAAAAATAAAATTTGAAAAAAAAATCCATAATCCTGAAGACCAAGATAACTGCCAATAACATTTTTCTAGAGTCCTGTTATGATAGCATGGCATATTCTAACCCACTGAGGGCTTTATCAAAATCAATGGTCTTTAACCTTTTGTTAAGGAGAGTCTCTACTGTCCACTCTCTTCAAATGCAGAGGACTTTCCTTCCTACCTGGCTGACATGAAAGAAAGTCATGAATTTCTACAATAGTTCAAGGAAGAAAATGATTGCTTCAGTCTGGGGAGACGAGGGCCTGCTTCATGAAAGTGGTGATAAGTAAGCTCCACTATCCAGAGGGAGTATGGGAATACGGGGTTATTTCTTGAACTGCCACAGAAGATAGGGAATAGGAAAGGTATTTCAGAGAGAAATTGTGGTGTGAGAAAAAGAGGGACAGATTTTGACCAGCAGAAGCCATATCTGAAGACTGTTGAGTAGTCCTTCGTATGTGGGGAGAAAGGATAACAGAAGTAAGCGATTGTAGTAGAACTCTAAATGACGAAGTCATGTTAGCCAGAAAGTCTAAGGGTATGGAGTGGCAAGGAAAGAAAGGTAGCAAACAGGAACCACTGAATATTTCAAGCAAAGTAAAGACTGCACTACGGAAAATTATTAAAGTAGTACTAAGAGGTGATACTGTATGGTAATAAGAATACGTGTTCTGAATTAGATTGGCACAGGGTCCAGTTCCAATTTCTCCCTTTATATGATGTGTGTGGCATTTGTCAAATTACAAATAATCACTATACCTCAGTTTCCTCACCTACAAAATATGGATAATACTACTACATAGGATTTCTCCTGGTTTGAGTCCCCTGGAAGAAGCAGAGCCTGAGAGGAAGAGTCATGTGTACATAACTTACTAAGGAGGCTCTCCCAGCAGAGACTTGTCTCTTTCCCCCAGGAAAAAGGAAAAGGGAACACACCCAACAAGGCCAAAGAGATTAGCTTCAAAATCTCATCCTCCCAGGTGACACTATAACACAATTTATACCTCAGAGATATCCTGATCCAAAGCAAGGGAGCTGGGGTTCTTCCACTCCTAGGTTTCATACCGATGACTGGGAGAATGGGCGAGTCATTAGTTGAAATATGCATGTCAAGAGGTAGGATACTGGGGAGGAAAGCAGGAGGAAAAATTCCACTGTGGACATGATCTAGGCCAGGAAATGAAGAAGAGGTCCTGCTCTCTTCTACAGGATACTTAAACATAACTACAATGTTAATTTTAGTTGATAAGAAATATAATTATCCATTATTATGCATTAAAACTCCTCTGCTTCTCCGGCAAAGAGTGAATCCAAGGGAAGGTAGGTTCTTTGATGAGCAAAATGAGGGGGTGGGCATGCGGTACAGATATGTCTAGAGAGAGGTAGGCAGACAGAAAAAGACGTAGGGAAGGGCAGATCTGAAGGGAAAAGTGAGGGGATTCTGGAGAAGGATCTAGAGAAAGAACCCAATAGGTTAGGAAATAGTCTAAGAAGGCTATGACCACTGCAATGAGAGAGATTTCGGTAACCCAAGATATCTTTAGCAGAATGTTCAGAGAGTTTTGCTATGCGATATTTCTTCCCATGAAAAGTCAATAAAATATACACCTCCCACTGGCATCTTTAGGAGTGACCGTTGGGTGTATATGAGTGTGTGCATTGGAGGGAAGACATGAGGGGGCCCTCTTTGTATTTCCAACAACTGCCTGCCTGGAAGTCAATTATATTTGGGTTGTGCAAGAAACCAGTTCACTCTAAGAAAATGCTAAACAGCATCTCTGAAAGCCTGGTCTCCAGGCAGTCAGAAACAACCCAGAACAGAGCAGAGACTGGAAACAGTGGGGAGAGAAAGGAAACTGCATCTGAACTCAATTATATCAGTCAGCCAATCAGTTCTCCAAGGCACTGCATATTATTCTGAGTAAAAGTTAAAACAAAAAAGAAAATGGAGACTAATCATAAAAAAGCTTAATCATGAAAATAGAGCACACGCCATCTCTAAACAAAGAGCCCTCAGAGCCAATCACAAGCCCAAAATGAAGCGATATACAGTACAGTTGTAAACTGGCTGAAGCATCAAGAAAAAATCCCAAGTTAATCAGAAGGCATTCTTTCTATACAGTAAGCTCATACCCATTACAATCCACTGTGCTAATGACCATTACTCAAAATGACAACATCGTAACTAAAATCACCATTTGTTCAAGTTAATTTCTTAAAAATCTGTGATTTTCCTCCATTACATTTAATATTTATGAATCCTAACTCACTGGAACTTCTCTATTTTCTGGTTATTACCATCATTTTCAGGATGTGAAATGAAGGTCATTAAAGTTGGGCTTTTCCTTTTCTTTTTCATTTACCTAGCATTACGTCTTTAAAAGGCAATATAATCCCAATCAAATGCTTGGCATACAATAACAGTTTTACCTTTACTCGAATATTATGTTATTGGGAACAAAATTCAGGTCCCATTAGCTTGATCGGCTGCATACGAGTATGTCTCACTTTAAGCAATAGGTACTTTCTGACAAATCTGGCTAGAAAGTGAATACTTTTGTTAGGTACATCCTGATTCCACTCTGACTTCTTTCATCACAAAGGAAAAAAAATACTCAAAAGAAACTGAAAACCACTGGTGAAGAAGAAATGAAGTTGGCAGGAAGGTTAATGGCATGCTGGGCATAATGCTCTGTGCTTTTCTTCCTCATCTTTTCCTCTTTCCCTGGAATTTCTCATTTGTCTCAGGATTCCTTGGGGGTATAATGTGCATGGTTCTCAGAACTCAATGCTGTCCCACTTTTTCTGGGTATTTGGTGTGTAAACGAAGTTGGTTCAATATGCCAATGGGCTCTTATAATCAAAGAAGATATTTTACAAATTACTTTTAATTTCACAAATCTTCGGATTCTGAAAAGGAAATGTATACCCTCTGACAGATAGTACCTAATGGAAAATCTCTAAAATGGAATCCTGCTGCACTTAGATTGCCCCATGCACTCATTCTCATGCTATGCCTCGCCCTGCTTGGCACTGGGGAGACAAGTTTTAAACACATTAAACGAAAAGGGAGATTTAAATCTCTATAAGATCCTATATATTGGGGGAAGACTTATTCTTAGACCTTGGTTCTATGTAACAACTCTCCACTCCCACTCCTTTTCCAAATTTAGGAGACACTTTCACAGAGAGAAAATTCTGGAAAAGTTTCTCTGGCATTGCCTTTGGACCCCTCCTGTACATAGGGGAGGGAGAGAATGAGAGGGAGAACTTAATGCAATAAAATGGTGACAGAAATAAGGGCTCACTAGAAAATAAAAGGCTCCACTCAAACTGAACTAATAAGGAAAGATCTCTCATGCTGGGAAAATTAGTTGAAAAGAGTCCCTACTGGGAATCAACTCCCACCATCATCGTAAAAAATAAGTATGAAGAACCACCACCACCACCACCACCACCACCACCACCACCATCAAATGTAATGCCAGTTTTTAGTTTCAAACTAAATGTTTTACCTTTGGGGAATTCACACAAAAGAAGAAAAAAAAATGGCGGGGGGGGGGGGCTTGCTGGAAAACATTTCTGCTTCACTCTCTTTGAATTAGAGAAAAGTTTCAACCTTTTTCATGGCTGGCTCACCATCATAGGAGGCAATGGGTGGTAAGGAAAATGGAGCCTGGTATAAACCAGCCTTGCAAAAAAAGTACCTCAAAGTACGAGCACCTTCCAGACCATGGTTTATCCCCCTTCCTACTCAGCAGTGTACAAAGGAAAGACATTTTCACCTCAACCCAAGTACAACCTACACACCATGGACAAAGTAGGGATGGGGCTATTTTTAGGGCAGCCTAAAAGAAATTCCACTGACATTTAAAACAGTAAACAGACCAAAAAAAAAAAAAAAAAAAAAAAAGCAGTCCCTTTTTTCTGGGAACTCATATCATAATTTAAGGACTTACTTGACAGCCATGAAAATCACATGGAAAATCATATCAAAAGGAGGTAAGGCAATCCTTACCACCCTTAGCGAGCTTATTTCACAGAAGAGAGAAAATGGGAAGTAACAGAAAGGACACAATGTGGGAGAGTCAGACAGGCCAGTAGAAATGAGCAGATACTGAGAAAGACTACACAGAGAAAGTGGGAGCCCACCGTCCTTCTGAAAATGGCAGAGTGTCCAGTCAGTTACTGTGATGGAGATGGAAGGCAGATTTGGTGCATGGGAGGAGACTGAGGAATATGGGATTAAAAGCCTCTTTAAGTGCTGGGCTTGGGAAACTCAACAGATCTTGGTAACTCAAACAGTGGCCCAGAAGTTGACCGTGAATTTGATCCTTTCCTCCAGGGAAAAGATGAGAATGCCAGCTACAAGAAGGTATAAATTGAACCACCAGATAGCAGGTGATTAAAGCAGAAACATATTACTCTCCGTGCAACTGAAAGTATTCACATGTCTTTATGTTCACAGTCCTTTAAACAGAGAGCAACTCAATAAATTCTTATTTATGTGATGCCATCAGCAGCAGCAATGCCTAGATAGTTTCCTTCTTTTGTTTATAGGCAGAAGGGGATACAATGCACGGGATTTTTTCCTTTCATATCAGCTAGTGACTGCCCTCTAAGTCACAGTGTTAAGATGGGAATTGAAGGATTTTGACAGTTTTACCATAAATCTTTTTATTCACAAAGATTCTAATCTTGAAACTGGTTCTTTGTTTTAAATCAGGCATCTATTGATTAACCGTGAGACCCAGCGCAGCTCACCAGGGGCTGAGGTGGGGTATACACTAAGGAATTAGGACAGTTAAACACTGAAATCGATCCTGCCTTTCTCCTGCTGCTGTTGCTGTAGCAAGCAGTTTCTCTAAGCTATTAATTTTATTATTAGCACACCTGGAGGCATTGCTTCCCTCAGGGAAAAGCAATTCAACTATGTGTGCTACAAGGCTAGTGGCGGGTGATCAATGGCACAGCTGGGATGGGGTGCGTCCTTCCTTTCCCTACCTATGTGAAATGTGGGGGTGATCTTTCTCGCAAAGCAGGGGACACAGAATAAGATGTTGTTTCAGACCCCCTCTCTACACTCTTTCAGCAAACTGGCTACCAAAATTTTGCTTTTTGTTTGTTTATAAAGCAGAAAATGTGGAAAGAGAAGTCCTCTAAATTCTAGCCCTGACGGCCACTTCACTCTGTGGCTTCTTGCAAGGCATTTCCCATTCTAGTCCTCATATCAGAAGGGAGGAGTCACACCCAGATCCCAGACTGTAAACTAGCAGCTCCCAGTCTTAACTCTCTTTTTCAGGGCATTTCTTTTGGCCAGTGTAACGTTGGTTCCGTAAGCAGCATAAAATTTTTTGCAGTTTTCAAAAAACACAAATTATTGGTCAACTTTCAGAAAGCAGAATATTGCATATGAACACCTGGATATCTAGTTTCTCACTTAAAAATGAGATGCATGCACAACACAGGACCTCGGTGGCCTATTGTGGAATTGGCCAGAGTAGAGGCGTCACTGTCCTTTTTAGAAATGCATGTGCTCTCTGGTTCGACCTAGTCACTCAGCTCACACGCCCCTTCCCCCAGTAATGTTCTCTGCTTGGCCCCTGCACAGTGGAGGTTGCAGTCTCCTATCTATGAAGATTACCTCGATAATCATAACAATTTAAATGACCTGAGAATATTCCAATATGAGCAACTTCCTTCTCAGAGTCCTTCAAGTCTCTGTCTCTCCCTCATTCTTACTTTTCCCTCTTCCTTTGTCCCTCCTTGCTTCTCCCCCACCCTTCGCAGTCCAGAAGGAAACAAGTGCTTTAGGAGAGTCCCTTTTATAACAGATAATATAGAGTGGGACTTAGAGTCTGCCCAAGCTGACATAACTGTTCTAAAGAGCTTCAGGAGATTGGGTTAAGGTGGTCTGGCTCATAATTATACATTATATCATGATTATACAATAATAGTGAATACAGAGAGGTATTCACATGCTCTCATCATGTGCACAGGACTGATCTAGTGACTAGAGAAATCCCAAGACACAGTTTATTCATTTTTCCTGGCCATGTGCTGTTGTTCTGTACTGCCTGGGGATGCAGAAGAAATGCACCTTACAATGAAGTAACTTCTGCTCCCACATACTCTGTCTACTGAATTCTGACAGCACCAGGCAAATGTACTAAGAGAGTCACTGACCCTTGTAATCCAATTTCTGTAACTTCCAAAGACCAACCTTCTCTTTCTTTTAACTAATGTTGATTGAGCAAATACTACAGCTACATTCTGTTCCAGAAACAATTAATAAGTGAGTTTACCTGGTTTATCTGGTTTACTACCACCAGAAATCAAGGGAATCCAGCTAGGGTTTCTAGCAACCCTTGCTGTAGACTGTAAAAGCCCAGATTCTTGAATGAGACAGATGAGAGTCAGAAGTCTGGTCTTGCCACTTATTAACTGCATGTCCTTGTCACGTCACTTAATTTCTCTGAGTTCCCATACCTTGGTTCTTACACAGAACACTAATGAAAATGGTCAAATAATATTCCTCTCTATTAGAAAAGTAAAAAAAAAGAAGCAACCCATTCCTTGGTGACTCCGGGTAGGATCTCACTGAATTTACTGTCCATCTTGGCATTCAGGGTCTTAAGTCAGCGAACGGATTCATGAGGTGTATGATAATATATGCTATAGATGTCAAAGTAGTGTGAGTTACTGTTAACTGTAGTCAGAATTCAGTTAAGACTTTTGCATTTATATATGTGTGTGTGTACATGCATACATACATAAAATACTTTAAATAAGTAATAATAACTGTGTGGAAGGAATAGGTACTAAATGAAGATACAGATGGTATGGCAGAATAACTGTTGAACTTAAATGATGGGTATGTGGGGGTTCATTATTCCATTCAGTTCATTTTGAATATATTTAAACATTTTCGCAATAAAAATTACAAAAAGAAAAGAAAATTGGTATCCAAATACAGGTATGCAGATTAGACTGTGGAAAATTAGGAAAATAAGAAGATATATGGGGCGCCTGGGTGGCTCAGTTGGGTTAAAGCCTCTGCCTTCGGCTCGGGTCATGATCCCAGGGTCCTGGGATTGAGCCCCGCATTGGGCTCTCTGCTCATCAGGTAGCCTGCTCCCCCACCCCCTGCCTGCCTCTCTGCCTACTTGTGATCTCTCTCTCTCTCTCTGTGAAATAAGTTTTTTAAAAAATCTAAGAAAAGAAGATATAAAGAGTCCTTCATGAAGTTAAATGTACACTTCATTTAATTTAAGGGATCATTGTTTTTGTCTAAGGTGATTTTTGGCATTTTTGAATACTAAAATACCTGTTATTTTATGAAATACTACTACTTCTACTACTACTAACACCTATCATTTCTCAAAAACAAGTCTGCAGCCTAGTTCTATAACTGAAGGTTTAGCAGAACACGTCATTCCTTTATGTAGTGCCCATAGCTACTTTCATGCCGCAAAGGCTGGGTTGAGCAGCAGCTATAGGGATTGTGTTGGCCATAAAGCCCAAGATATTTGACCCTTTATGTAAGTAATCTGAATATCCCTGATCTACCTTTATTCCTGCTATAACATATGCTCAATAAAAGCTTCCACCTTTCCTGTATGAGAGACCAGTTCCCTCAGGTCCCTTGTAGGTGACTGAGAACTAATTGGACACATTAATTTAAGCTATTAATGGCTGATAATGGTTTAATATGTCACCACTCCCAGATAAGACACTAAAAGCCCCCCTTAAAATGCACATGTTAGCACAAGGGCACAGCTAATAAGTCCATTCCAGGAAGTCAGATTACAGAGCTCTTTTGTGGTAGGGGACGTTTTTTTCCCCCACTGAGATTGTCTTTACTGACTTCCTCCAATACATCCCACCAGCTGCTCTTGGTGTTTATTCTATTTTTATAATTTCACAGATCAGCATAAATATATCATAAGCCCACATAGGCTAGCTGGAATTCTCTACAAGAGTTAAACCCTTTTAGGAAATAAGTGATGGGAATATAGTGTAGTTGCTAAGAGCGTGGTGTTTAGCAACTAACAGACCTCGCTCCTTGCTCTGTTAGTAAATAGCTGTATAGTAAACAGCTATTCTTATCTCCCATGGAAGGGCAAGGACAGCATTCATCTTCAGGGGTTTTGTGAGGATTAATAAGAAATTGTGAAGGAAGTGCTTATCACAGCTAACATTTATGGAGCATTACTATTTTTATACCTTGTGTTGCAAATGTCAGTACCTCCCAGGGATAATGATCCCTGCTAAATTGGGTTTGTCCAGGGACCAAAAGTTAGTGTGTGTGACCTTCAAGAGCTGCTCCCTGTCCCATCCCCCTGTTCCTTCTCACCTTCATTAATCCTTGACTGAAAACCCAATTTCAGAAGAAGGGGAAGAGCTTTCATAAAGTCACAGGTGCCTCACATGGAAATCTCTTCCAAATTTATAATTTGGTAACTCTGCATGCGATCCTAATAGTCTACAGTTCCAGTAATAAAGATAGGTTAATTTTGCATTAGATGAGCTTTAATGTACATTTAGAAATCAGAAACTAGCTTATGTGTTCATTAGTGGAAATCTTGCTTAAAGTGGGTCATGCTGAACTAGAAGAAATTCAGAGAGTTTGGAAGAAGGAAGGTATTTTGCTTCATGTGTCATCTTCTATTATTTATGATGAGGGGAATGACTGTGAGTCAAATGAGTCTGACACATATTCTGATGTATCACTGGTCCATAATGGTTTGAGAGATCACCGGGGAAGAAGTTTTTCCCATGACTTTGGCATCCCGTGCCCAGCTTCAGCAAAGACTGGCGGGGGGGCGCGATGGTTTCATCACCCTTGAGGTAACACTTGGTAAAACCTTCCCACTGGAAGCAAAAGCAGTGAGACGGCCTTAGCAGTGAGGCGGTTGTACCTGGAGAAGGCGTGCAAAGAGCTTGGGTTCCAGATGAGCGCCTCACATTGCTAAGTCTCAGTTTCCTCGCCCAAAGAGCTAGAAATAATGGTTGCTAAGACAAAGAATGGTACCTGTAAAACACATGGCATGATTTCTGTCAAGTAAGCTATAAATAAACTTATTATTTGTGAAGGTCCTTGAAGAGTACTTTAATAGAGTAAACAGTAAAGGGCAGTTATCATCATCCTCACTACCTTCATTGTCACTGTTGTCATCAAAAGCTGACCGACAAGATCAAAAATTACTTTTATAGACCTCATCGTCTATCACACCTCAAATAGAAACAGTAATAGGCTCAAATGACAGTATGAACTTCACAAGTTAAACCCACACCTACAAATAACTCTGCCTCCCCCGGGCCTTTGACTGACTAAGGTTAGAGGGATTTGTATGTGAAAATGGAGAAGCCTTTCCTAGATGTTGAGAAGAATGTTTTTGTTTTGATTTTCCCCCCACCTTTTGTCTGATCCTAATTGTGTAGTAGAGAGATTCCTTGGGCTGTGTACAAAGGAAAGAATTCACAGGCTCCACTTAAAGTGAGCTGAAACACTTAAGAAAACAAAGATTTCCTCTGCCTAAGTTTCCCAGGTGTACATAGGGAATCAGATTCACACTTCCATTTAACAGTCGCAGGACTTGTACACCTACAGTGATTTCCCAGGGGCACAATGCTGAAAATGTACCCCAAGGTGTCAGGAACAAATAAACGTGTATAATGATAGCTGTCTTTCCTCACTACAACTGCAGTGTACGAATCTTAATGGATTTAAAAGAAATAGGAACTGACACTAAAATGACACTTTTTATGAACAAAATATATTACATGTTCATTCCACACTTCTCCCCCCAACAGTGGCATTTTCCCCTTTGAGAGAAAAATGCTCAGTCTGTGCCTCTGTGCTGTGGTCACAGCACAGATTCAAAGGTGGGTGTTTTCCATTACTAATCTCAGCCGTGCCCAAAAGGGAAACTGGATCCCATACATGCCACCCCCCTCATATCCACTGCATGTACTGACGTCCTACACCACTGTTCTTCTTTCTTTCTTCGACCTCCCATACTATCAGACAGGTCCAAAGGGCATCAGCATCCATCACCTTCCTGAATAAATCTCCATGTTGATGCAAACAAGAAGGTCAGAAGTCATCATACCCCTACACACCTCAGCAAAGTGTTAATGCTTTTTGATTTCCCAGCCATGGTGGGAGTGGTCAGAGCCAAGAGAAGAGAACTGGGCTCCTTCTTCATTATCCTCCCTCACTGATACAGGGGAAGACCACACTTTTCATGTGATTGATTTGTCCAGACCAGTTTAAGTTGTGTCAGAAGTCTGGTGAATCAGTTTAGACTCCTTGCTCTGCTGTAGTTAGCTGTGGGCACATGGGGAATTACCTTGTCTTACCCAGATCTCACGGTCTTCACACTTAGAGTAAGTGGATTTGAGATGCCTTCTTACCAACACCAAACCACTAATAGTTATTCTGTGGATTACTGTGTTGAATTCCAGTAGTGTAACCTGGACTCAGCAGAAATGCCCTCATATGGGAGAAAAGAGGGGAGCAGTGAGCATCAGCTTTGCTGTGCCTAGGGTATAACTGAATGATGCACAGAAAAACGTATTATCCAACTTGAGCACCTAGGGTTACTAAAGAATTTTTATTGAGAATAAAATTATTACTTCCAATCCTGCAAAGCCAGGTATGGATGTTACTAATGGATCTGGTAACATGTCAGTGTGTGCCAGCAAGATCACCTTCCCCGTCCCTGATACACTGTCATGTTATTTCTGTGTAAAAGAATCAGAATTCAAGTATTAAGAGGTAGGATAGTTTTTCACATGTGTTGAGTCTCACCTGCTTCTTCCCTGCTTTAGAAGCACACCTGAACAAACTACCTTTCTGATCCCATTGGAAGTACATTTTCAAGTCCTTAAAACTGCCATAGTGGCACATCTTTCATAATATATATACATATACATATGTAAATGTTATATACAAAAATTCCATGTCTTGTTCTCTGCCACTTTGCCTATGCTGTATACACTTCAGCTACACCTATTTCCCTGTTTTGTCCTGTAACTAATATGCATTATTTTCTTCTCTGGAAAAATTACAATAAAACTAATATGATGGTGCCCATCATCTAAACCCTATCTTAGAGGAGCACCTAGTTGGGACAGTTGGTTAGGTGCCCAACTCTTGGTTTCGGCTCAGGTCATGATCTGTGGGTCTTGAGATTAAGTCCCATGCTAGATTCCATGCTCAGTATGGAGTCCGCCTGAGACTCTGTCTCCCTCTCCTTCTATACCCTGCTTGCTTTATCTCTGTCAAATAAATAAATACATAAATCATTAAAAAAAGAAAACCTTACCCTGGCATATTAGCTGCTATTAAAAAAAAATACTGACAAAAGAATTCTGTTTAAAAAAAAAAAAAAAAAAGGTGCCTTTTACTGGACTTCTACCTTCCAGTGTTTGGTCTTTAATCACTCTGTTTTTAAGTACAAAAAAACCCCACTAAATTAGCAAGGAACTACTATGAGTAAGTTATAGGTATTAGATTTTAATTTTTATCAAGAAATTGCTCAAAGGGGAATTACGGATGACAACTGTATTATTTTCCAATGGTTGTGTAACAAATTACCACAAACTTAGTAGCTTAAAACAAAACATGTATTATTTCACAGTTTTTATGAGGCAAGAATCTGGGCATCACCTGGATACTCTGCTCAGGGTTTCACAAGGCTAGGGTCAAGGTGGTATCTGGACCAGAAATCTCATCTGAGGCTTGAGGTCCTCTCCAAATTCACAGATTGTTGGCAAAATTCAGTCCCTTGTGGTTGTAGGACCGAGGCCCTCAGTTCCTATAGGCTATCTGCAGTATCCCTCCACCTAACTTTCTCTACAACATGGCACTTGAACAAGGCGACAGAAGAATGCTCTCCTGATCTTCTTTCATAAATTTCACTGATTAGGTCAGACCCACCCAGGCTAATCTTCCTTAAAGCTAATTTTCTTAAAGATTTATTTATTTATTTGAGTGAGAGAGACAGAGAGAGAGAGAGAGAGAGAGACTGGTGGTGAGGGGCAGAAGTACAGAATCTCAAGCAGACTCCCTACTGAGTGCAGAGCTTAGGCAGGACTCAATCTCATGACCCACGAGATCAGGACCTGAGCCGAAACCAGGAGTCAGATGTTTAACCTACTGAGTCACCCAGGTACCCCCAAATTAATTTAAAGTCAACATACTAGGCATTTTATTTAGGTCTGAAAAATTCCTCACCTTTGCCATAGAAGGTAACTTAAACAAGGGAGTGAAAGCCCATGATATTCACAGGCCCCACTCACAGTCAAGAGGAAGGGATTATACAGAATGTATATATGAGGGGGCAGGAATTTTAGGGACTACCTTAGGAACCTATCTACTTCAAGTGTATGTGGAGGTACATGAATGGTCATCCACATGAAGAAATGGAATATTGAGCAAAGAATTCCAGGAATAATCAGAAATAGAGTTTTCAAAAAGCAATCAATCTCATTCACAGAAGTGTACATGTATCTATGTATCATATGCACATATATGTTATATATATATAGTATGTATTTACTGATGTATTATACATCAATAAATGGTATGGCACCATTTATTGATGTACTAATGTGCCCAAAACACAAATAAAAGAAAAACAGAAAAATAATCACCAGTTACACAACAAAAGAGCATAAAAGTAATCTAAACACATCTCTACATGATAGATTTTTAAAATTGAAGCACAACAAATATTTTGTAAGTATTTAATAAGTTCATGCAGAAAGATTCAAACTTCAAATAATAATAGAAATAGAGAGTGTTGCCTACTTGTTTAATTACCAATTTTTTTTTTAAATGAGCACATATGGGTTGGTATGAGTTGCTGAAATGGGTCCCCTCAAACACTGATGCTGATGGTGAAGCAAAGAGGAAGTGAATGGGCCTTAAAAATATTTATAGCTTTTGACCTAGAAACTGTATTTGGCTATCTGGATCCTTCTTCCTCTGATGCTATGGCCCTTAGAAACCTGGGGTAAAATATCAAGGGGAAAAATAAGTTACCTAGATAAATCCTTACAGATCTTACTGGTCACATGGCTTACATCACACCATGAGAATCAAGCAAAACACAGATTCCAGTTTGCCTCAAGGATGAAAATTTTGGCCAAAAAAAATAAATAAATAAAATAATAATAATAAAAATCTTCCAAATATCCAAAAATATATTTTCTATGATTAAAAAATGCAAATGCAGACATAAGAAATAAGGTTCAAAGTGATTTACCACCTAAAGATCCCTTCTGATTGTGAATTATTTTTATCACAATCAATTGTTTCAAGGCACATAAAACTGGTCATGTTACTTGTCAAAAATTAAAAGCTTAAAAGTAAGTTTAAAATTCCCCTCCTAGAAATCCATTCCTCTCTTGCTGTACCTTTGCTAGCACCCCTATAAAAAGGGGTCATGGGAAAAGGGGACGGGGAGCTTCACTGAAAGGTGGAGAGAACCTTAACCTTAACAAGAGCTATGGCTTTCAAGAAGAACCCTGGTCTTGCTCAAAAAATAATTTTCTCACTCTTGATACCACATGTCATATGTTAAAAATCCTAAATCACAGAGTTCATGCATTACATTGGGGAAACCATGAATTTTTTAAAAAAGATTTTTATTTTATTTATTTTAGAGAGAAAGAGAATGCATGAGCTGGAGAAGGGGCAGCAAGAGAGGGAGAGGGGAAGGAGATTCTGCTGAGTATGGAGCCCCAAGAAGGTGGGGCGGAGGGTGGTGGGGGGGGAAGGGGCTCAATCTTACAACTCTGAGATCTGGACCTGAGCTGCAAACCAAGAGGCCAACTGAGCCACGCAGGTGCCCCATTATTATCCTCCTTCCCTACAAATACCCTTGTTGATCGAGGGCTATGACCATCCAAGGCAACCCTCCAAGCCTATAACCTCCCAGCTCCAAGATCTGGAGCACGATTCTTTAATAGAGATATTCCAGTTCTATTAGTCAAAAAGAACAGTAATAAAACATGCCAATGTAGAATTGTTACAACTAGACAAAGGTCAAACATCCAAAGGCAGCCTGCCTCGAAGAATGTGGACAAAGTTTAAGTAAAGAATGCCATACTGGAACTTCTTTTTAGTTTATTTCTAATAATTAGCTCCTTAATTTTAGACTTTGGTAAGACTATTTATCTCACCAGATTCAAATGTGGAGCATTTATGCTAAGCAAATAACTCAAATCATAAATAAAAAGGTTATATCCCACGGTCCTAATAAGGTATTATTCTTAACAATGACAAAAAAAAAGGGAGAAATAAGAGGAAATACATATATACATACATACACATACACACACACACACACACACACACACCCCTCTAAATAGGGGGACGGGTACTGAAATTTTGGTACTTATAGTTGGTAAATACCATGTATCCATTAATAATTCTAAAATCTAAGGTTCTGTGATTTGAGAGTGTGAACATTATAACATAAAGTGAGAAAATTCAACAAGCTCTAAAATAATAAACTGGACCCCTAATTGTACCCTGTGGCTCTAGGAAACCAAATTCACACATATTACAATTGCAGATACTTTCTTCCCTCACTTGTGGGAATGTAAGTGAGAAACCTAAAGTCTCCTTCAGACCACTGGTGATTCTATTAACTACAGTAATTTATAAAGCAGTTTTGAGGCAAAAGAGCCTCAGTTTATTCATTTATTTATTCACCTGGATCGCTTGATTGTACTGTCACTCCATCTCAGGCTGTAGCAAGTGGCTTTCTTAACTGTGATCATTTTCCCAGGGTGGGGGGGAGGAAATAATTCAAAGAGACAAACTTTTTATAGATGTGAGTTGCTTCATACATGAAGGTAAGTAAAGGAGGGGACGTATCTCACGGAGCACTGGGTGTGGAGCATAAACAATGAATTTTGGAACACTGAAAAAAATTTAAATAAAATTTAAAAAAAGAATAACACAAACAAGTGTTGAAATTAAAAAGCAAACACATAAACCTCAGCAGAACAAAAACATCTGGGATTCTTGGGTCATTCACAATTGATCTGACCTACAAATCCTAAGGGTTCACTTTATGTACAAATGGACCAGGAAGAAATATGTCGAATAGTTTCTCCTTGTTTAGTGAGGTATCATGAGTTTCTTTCATCTTATTTGCCTCTCTCTTCCAAATTTCCAAAAATACATTATTTCTATAATTAAAAAAAAACACAAAGGCATAAGAAATAATGTCTAGGGTGAGCATAAATTTGACTTTACCACCTATGATCCCTTCTGGCTGTGCTAAATTATTTTCATCACAAGCAATTGTTCCAAGGCATACAGAACTGGTCATATTACTTGTCAAAAATTAAAAACCTTTTCAAACTTTTCCCTTTATAACAGATAAACAGTTAGTTGCAAAAGTGAGCTATTTTGCAAAAGCAGCCTAAAAACATGGGAAATAATGGTCTATTTCCCTTTTATACTAAGTAAAGGGTTTCCTATCATTTTAGCAGTCATTAAGATTTACTAATGAAGAGTTTGAGATGGAGTCTAAAAAAGGAAATATAAAGTTAAGTGACTCATTTTGTGTTTTGAGAGGTAAAATATTAAGAGGATAAAGAAGTGCTATCTAATCAATCACAAACCACATAGCCCTGGAGAAGTATCACAGCCCTTTCCAGCAGTAGCCTCTGCTGAAGAACACCATCAGCCTAGCGAGACTACCTTCTAATAGGTGAGAGGCTATTTCAATCTCCATACCCATTTAATCACAGAGCTGTTTGAGCACTGACTGCCAATTATCCTGAATTATGTGTCATATAGTAGGTTTGTGATCTGAGCTACAGTGCATTAGGGACCCAGCAGAGACCACCATGTTGATTTGACAAGGTTCTTAGAGTCGGGATGAATAAATTAATGCAACAGAATGATTCCAATGAACAGAAGATTGGAGCCAAGCTCCCAGAGATGGAAGATTAGTGACTAATCAGCTCTAACACCTGGTTTCCATAACACTCTAATAACAAGTCCTCGTGCTGCTGTAACAAAATACAACAGCCTCTGCCAGGGGGGAAGATGTGAAATAGCCTCAAAAGTTATGGCTTGGGGTGTTTTATTCACGACAGGATGTATTTCACCTGTTCTTGGAAATTAGGAGCAGCAGCAATCCTCCCCCACCCCACCCCCGGGGCCTCCTTATAATGGGACGGAGGGCAGGGATGGCTGTGAATTCCAAACAACCAGGTTCCCAGGAGAACAGATTGGATGAGAAATCCACCGCTGCTAACTTTTCAATTCAACTTACATCAGCTAAAGGGAGGAGGTGGAGGGAGAAGGAAAGGAGGGGGAAGAAGTAGGGGGTAGGATGAGGCGAAGGACAGCGGAGGAGGAATCCTAATAGCTGATGCTGATGGGACTGTGGAGTCACATCCTACATTGAAGAGAGACCCCCAGATAACAATCAGGTCTGGCTTCTTACCTTTAGGTTCAGGGTAAACAAATGCAAAAGCCCCCAGACCAGTACTTAGGATAATCTGGAAAAAATGCCAAGCCCCTAACATCTGTCAAGTACAGCTGAGATGGAAGACACAGCCAAATGTCTCATATAAAAGCAAGCTAAGATCTTCAACTACACTTGGCATTGCCGCTCCTCACTGGACACGTGAGGGAGTGCCATTTCGGCCAGTGCTGCTGATCAGCATTCAGAGGAGGCAGCCCTGGAAGACCAGCGTGGTCCATTGTCAGTCATCCCTGTGGCCATCCATTTCTTGAAAGGCAAGTCACTAATTATGACATGTTTTGTTAAATCAGAAAGCACTTAACCAAGACTAGTTGAGTCTCACAGAACACAGAAAATGTATGCTGAAATAGCATTTTGACATCTAGCAGATTTGAGGTATCAAAGCATTAGAATGATTCTCTCACGACTGCTTAAAAATTTGTTGGTGCCTCTCTCTGCTACCCTCTGACTGACAAATCTACGAAACTAAAAAAACCCAATTAAATGACAACTAAGCGTACGAAGCCATAGCTGAGGGTAAGGGAGCGTTATTCACATCCCAGAAGAAAGAACAAATTTGTTTGGCAGAAAATACGTCATTCATTCTCCTGAAAATTTTTAAACATGATTTGATGCACGGGAATGAGATCGGCACTGGGCTTCTCAAAGAAACAAGACAGGTCAGACCGTCTTTGCATCTCCTATTCACAACGACTGCTTCCATTCACACAACTGGACTTTCTAGTCACAATCTGTTTAATTCTGTAACTTAATCTCCTGCCAGGGGTCAGATCATCAATTTAGATTTCACGTTTCTTTTTTTATTCAGGTTATTTCCTCACATAGGACACGACGCTATGCCCCACATTTGGCTTGTTAGCCTGTGAAGACCCACGCTTTTTGCCGTGACTGACAGAGAAACCAACCACACATTGTCCCAGGGGCTGTTTCCAAATTTGGTCTCCCAAAGGGAAGCTCGCTAAACTCCTCGAGGCTTGCTTTAATACCGACCCATTTTCACAGCTTCATTTGTTCTAACACCTGATTCCTTCTTTGCCTCAGCAAGCCTCACTGAAGGCGGACTGGGGGAAAGCATGTTGTTTCATCTGTATTACCCTATAGAAATCATTTCCTTCACCTTGTGTCCAGTTCTTCACCCCTGAAGTTGAATTTAGGCCTAAACATCAAAGGGGAGAGACACCTCCTTGAAATGAAGTGTATAATGGACAATCAACCTATAAGAATTCATAGCTACTCTTCTTTTTACTGTTTTATTTTCTTTGTTGAAATATTTTAGATAGTATTAACTGAAGTAAAAATTTCTCTTGAAACAGATGTTCAAAGAGAAATTCAGGGGGGAGGAAAAAGAACCTTTAAAAGGGTTGACTGAACTTAACAGTCACAAAAGCCACACTCTGGGGCATCTGCTGAATTCCAGTCTGTTAAATGTTTTGTCTTCTTACCCCAAATTGTAAATGCCCTAAACTATAAAGTGGGAAGAAGAGAGACATCGCCGATGTTCTGTTGAAGAATTCCCCCCGCCCCCCACCACCAAAGGGCCCTGAACATATATTCATAGCACTCAGCGAAGCTTCCATGGGAATAGCAGGGAACCATTTCATGTGTACAAAGCACAGGTGAGAACACAGGCGTCACCATAGCAAAACCCTCAAATCTGGAATGAGAGGGGCCTAGACTGTGTCCCTCAACGACACTCTGGAGGTTTCTGAGGCGGGTGAAAGGAACATGGAGGTTTACGGTTAATCTGAAAACATGCCATGTTTCTAAGCAACTGCAGCCCACAGATGATCTTTAAGAGATGGAACCAAATGAAATTCCAGCCTTGCTTTTTATGCGGTTCTACATCATAAAGTTTATGCCACAGCGGACAGGTAGGAATTTCACGGAAGAGCTTGCAACCTAAGGCAGTGATTGCTTGTGGGTCACAGACCTTTTGGGAATCTGGAGAAACGTATAAAAACCTCACTCCAGAAAACTGCAGGTATCCACAAATACACAGTGATGTGCGTACTACTTCAGGGTTTTTGGCAAAGATAAGGATCACTGTAGAAGAAGATATAAATAACTTATTTTGCTTATTTGTGATGTCATACCAATATAACTAAAATCCCCAAATCCAACTAGCTTCGTTTGGTCTTGCAACTTAGCTTCAAGATGCATGAAGGAAAATGGTACATTTAATGGGTCATTATACACAAGAAAAGAGCCCTCATTATCACCCTTCTCAGTCTAAAGCTTCAATCCTGAAATACTGAAAGGGGCAGAGGAGGCAGGGAAGTAGAGAAGTTGTAAGAGTCATATATTGCTTTGCTCAATTTGCTACCATAGGAAGGAAATCAAAGAAAGGATTTTTGATTCTGATTCTTGTATCTGGAAGTTTAAATGATCAATGGGGGCAACAAATTATGGCAACAAGATGCCATAGGAAGTACCTTTTCCATGGGCACTAGATGGTGTTTCAGGAAATAAGGAAGATTCTGTTCCTCACCTATAAAATCAGTATGGTGAATGTACCTAACAGGCAGATATGGAAGATTAAATGAGTTTATCTGTCTGAAAGAGATCTGCAGACTTTTAAGTACTGTACGAAAGTCAGCTATTATTTTTACAAAGGGCTCCAGACTTGTAATAATATTCAGATTGGATAAAAACTCAGGAAGTCCCAGAGTCCCTTTTGCTTGCTCTTACAATAGGCTAATGACCGGCTGGCAGAATCTGGGATCTGAACTCTGTCTGGAGTGCTAAAGAAGTGGACACGCACTTATATGTCCCAACAACATCAGGGAAGCGGCTGAAGTTTGGAATTCAGTCTGCAGCCATGCTGCATTAGTCATGACTACGTCACTTATGCCTTGCATTTTCTGAATTATTTAAGACAGTGATCTCCAAAGGAGATGGTGTGCCTCAAGTTTGGGCACAAGAAAATCACTGGGATAGAGGGTAGAAAAGATGAAAACTACTATTCACTTATGATTCTTTATCTTGTTTTTGAGAAAAATAATCATTTTTATTAAGAATAGGCATAATTAGTATGGTTACACATGTATTTAATTTATATATAACACAATTAGCTGGTGTGTTGAATTTCTGTACTGTTTGGTGTACATGCTCAAGAATGTTTAATGGACAAGTTCTTTTACACAGGCAACATTAACTGATTTCCTGGTTATATGACAGCATTATTCCCATGAGAGAGTCTAGGAAACCAAGCACAGAAAAAATGATTTCTGTACCATCTTCTCTAGCAAGACCAAGACCGAATTCTAGGTTTTAGCTCTAAGGCCTACGCTTTAGACCTCTACAACCAGATAGGACCTTTCTGAATTCAGCTTTTGGCAGAAGTCACCAGATGGTATCCAGAGGGCTGCAGACCAGACTGGTGTTTGAGCAGAAAGCATAAATAAGGTGAGGACATAAGAAGGGGAGATGGGCTGGCTTCCTTGGGTGTATGAGTTTAGCTAATACTTGCAGCTCCGCCAACAAGACCCAATAGTATGTACAGCTAAGCGGCAGCACACAGTGATTCCAAATGAGTGCAAATTGATCATGTCTGCTATTGCTGTGGACAGTCCTTAGGTGCCCCCAGTACGTAAATATGGAAAAATGAGACACTTCTCGCCACCCACTCCAAGCAAAAAGACGAAAACAAAAACTTGTTACCATCACTACATTTATGTATTATTTATAAATGGCATTTTTGGTATTTCTTGCACTTTCCTATCTTCCTGTAAGGTGCTATATAAATGCTAACTATTGTTTGTATTTAACAAGCCTCAGCTAGAGGAAAAATGTATACCTCGGTTTCTGCAGTCAGGGCAAAAAAAAAAAGCTGAAAGGAAATTGCCTATTCTGGGTTACAACAACATAAACTTGACTTCTTCACCTTACGTTCTCCTCCCTGTTTTCTGGTTCAAAACTGTGTTCAGAGCCAGGAATTCATTTTCTTGGATATATTCAAAGGATATGTTTCGACAACAAGGAATTAGTATAATTCTTGAAAACACCAAGTAATTTATTCTAAGTTTTGGGTACATGAGTTGAGTGGACAAAATGGGTCTAAAAATACCCTATTTTTCTGAACACAGAGATTTCAAAGGCATGTACGCTTCTGGGCAAAAAATAAATGTGAGAAAGCTTATCCTTTTATAAGTCAAAAGGAAAATGCAATATTACCTTTAATGTGTAAAATGAGATGGGTACTTAATAATTAATTTACCAGATTAGTTGTACTAAATTAATTATATTGCTACATTTCCATTTCTGAAATCTGTATCTGAAGTAGGTCTTAAAAATTCAGTAACCGGCCATTTTTTTCTTTATGGTTCAGGTGGCTCATATTGCTGATTCTGCAAGTTAGCCTGCTTGGATATGAGCCACTTACATATAAAATACATATGTTACAGAATCATAGAATCTGAAGGCTGGCAAAAATCTCTAAAATAAGCTACTGATCTCTTGTTTTTTGAGAGGAGAAAAGAGTGTCCCCAAAATGGGAAATCAAACAACAGCTGAGTCTGTAAATAACGAGGAACCTAAAAATGGTGTATTTATTCAGCAAATAATTGCTGAGTATGAAACACTGGCCGGAGTCTGCGTACATAATTGTATTCAAAGACAACAATATGGCCATATAAGCGATCAAAATTAAGGGAGGTATTCATTGACAAGAAAGATGTTTAACAAGGTGTTATTAGGTCTTCACTATGTAAATAAATATGTTCCTAACAGGACAACTTCAATTTAAACACCTGTTTACTAGCAAGTATTAGATCTATCAGATTTGCACACCAGGAAATTGAAGAGAGATGATTTCCTAAGAACTTCACATCAAGTAAGAGGTACGGTCAGGACCACTATAAATACCGGCTCTGTGAAGCTGAATGCATCATCAAAACAGCATCATTTTCATGCTTGACCTTTTGTACCATCATCTCTAATCATGTGTGTGAATATGAGGTATAAAATAGACAACAACGAGCGATGATTTACAGCAAATCACAGTAAAAAATAACGTAACAGGCCTTTAAATGCAACCTTGCCTAAGTTGTATAAATAATGTTAGTTCTCCTTGTTTGAATTTGTAGTAAAGAGGCAGATGGACAGAAATGAAGACCTAATGGGAGATAAGGTTTAAACAACAACAACAACAACAAAACAGAGGGACACTTTACTGTCAGAATCTCTTCCTGAGTTGAAACAAAATGCTCATATTGCTAAAATTAGGTATAAATATTTTAAATGCATCCATATTAATAGAAATGTACACATTTCATGTACCTTTCACTATTTGCACATCCAAATAATTTTGACCTCAAGATAGCCTAGGTTGTTATTATTATTATCTTTATTTTGGGGATGATTTCCTTGTAAAATCAACAGAGGAGAAACAGAATCATGGATTACCTTATGTCTGAAATGTCAGCAACACAGAAGTTGGTAGACTTGTATGATAACTCCTTTTATTTCCATACCTCCACTTAAAAAAATAAGAAGAGCTTTCTCTGACAATTTATTTGGGGATAGAGTAAAAAGACAAATGAAAAATTAGAAGTTCTGCATTCTTTTACACTTAGGGATATTAAAGTTGTAAAAGCAATAAAGAACACAAAAAGTTTAGAACATATTTTAGAAAGATTTCTAAAGTCATTTTTTTAAAGAACAAGTTTTTTTCTTCACTGTCACAAAACAGTGTAGGAAAACATGGAAGAAAAAAAAATCAGAATAAAGTTCCAAATTAAATACAAAACAATTCAAAGAATACTTTTAAAAAACAACAAGAGTCTTTTAAGAAAATAAGACTTATACAATGTTTAATGGATGCATTGAACTGCTATAGCAGCATATTCACAGAATAATTTCACATTCACTCAAATGAACTTTGAAAAAATCATTATAAATATACAGATATTAGCAGAATTTTCTCCCATGCAGGAACTCTTTTCTTTTTTTTTTTCCAATTTAAATCACCATCACTAGCAATGCTGCTTTCAATCTAAACATCCAAATAACAAATGCTAAAATAATGTTCAACTGAAATGTTTGTTACTTTATTTAAATTCTGATAAAAAAGCAAACTGCACTTACATACTGAATTTGATAGGAGTTATTAGTTATCAGAAATTACAAAATCTTAATTTAACTTGCATTATGGGTGAAATCTCAAATAAGATCTGCTATTTAAAATGACTTTTTTTTTTTTAAGGAAACAGAAACTACCTATACATAGTACCTAAATATGAAGAGTAAAGAGAAGCGTTTTAATTCTAAGTTCCCTCTAAAGAAATCTAAGATTTCAGGGAAAATGCAGTACACAGATTTCTTGAGTGTCATAACAAGACGAAAAATAATGCAAGTAATGCATATTGTTGTGTGTGTGCTGTTCTACAATGAAAAAATTACTTCATTGTGTTTGTCCATCACTCTACTGAAACCAACATACCTCACAATTTTTATTACATACAGAATTGAGTATGTAGAATTTTAATGTTTCCACTAATAAATTCATATGCAAAAGTAGGAACTCAATTAGATATTTTATTTCATCTAAGCAATAATATTTCTTTTGCCCATGTTGAGCCAAATGCACATACAGCCCTTTTCTGCTTTACACAACAGTATGTCAGTTCTCCATGTTGACCTAAAGGTAGGCTATGTGGATCACACACACACATAAACACACACTTGCATGCACATACAAGTGTGCCACTTCCTAGAAAGACCCGAGAACTAAGAAAAATCAAAGATTTAAAAATGCAAACATTCCTGCTGATTTAAGAGAATGAAGGGAAGGAAGGGAAAGGAAAAAGGGGAAGTTAGGAGGAGGAAGGAAAATTCATTTCGATAAGGAACAGAGAGAAGTAAAGGGCTAACACTAGATTTGATTCTGTTAACATTAATGGTCTCATTTTAGGGAAAATCAGGCCTGGTTATCCAGTTCAGCATTTTTGCTGTCTCGGGTTCTAAAATACTATGGCAGCTGTACCTAAACTTCCTACAAAATCTTTTAGAAAAACCATTGCTCACATATAGCCCGTGGTTATTTTCAGCCAACCTCTTTGCTGATCTGCTTGAAGACTCTCCTTATGCATCTAAGAAATGCTAGGGTTGAGGAAATGAAACACCTACTGACAGCAAAACTCAACCAGCCTGTAGGTAAGTGGGCATGTCGGGCTCAGACGATTTACTTCTCCCGAGGGATGAAGGATAGCCAAGGAAAGGAAGGAAGGAGCAGAGTATCTGTAGATAAATACTTCATCTGAGAAGTGCCAGAGAAGAGAAAAGCTGAGGAGAACCAGTGAGAGCACCCAGGCAGATGGTACCCAGGCTGACAGCCTTGGACTCCAGCACTTCCTTCTGTAGCTCTCCCAAACCAGCCTTTGATGAGTAGCCTTCACATCTGCTCTGTTGTCTCATCCTTTACTCCTGTTCTCCCATCTAGGAGGATCACCTGTATTATTTTTAAAAATTCCCACATGAAGCTGCTAGCAGGACATTCCAACCTCAACACTGGGCCCTGACCGCAGGGTGAGCAGCTGTCCTGGTCTGCCCAGATGCGGGAGCTTCCCAGGACCTGAGGCTCCCAGTGCTTTAAAGCCAGAAGTGTCACAGACCAATGCAGCAAGGTTATCACCCTACCTAACCATGCATTTCTTCTCTGGTGCTCAGATCCCAATGCTCACACAGACATTTTTAACTAAATCAGGGCGAGAAATAAAAGGGAGTCAAAACTGACATTCTAAGTATATAACCAGAAGTTCAGGGAGGCCTCGGGAAGCCTATGCCATCAATAAGCCTTATTTACTAAAGGGGAAGAAAAATGCCTGCAGTGTATAAATCCTATGGTAACTGTTAATCCTCTCCAAAAGAAATAAATAAATAAAAATTTTTTAAAAAAAGAATGCAGCTGATAAATTACTTAACTGAAAACATAATGCTCAAAGCAGTAACCACAATGCAATAATTATTGGACTTGATTAAACATAAAAATAAATCTGTCTTTTACTTCTCTTTCATCCCATTAGTACGTACAATGAAAGGAAAAGCCTTTTTAAAAGGTACCTCACGGCCAATTTTTCCCCCTTAATTCTGCATTGTAACAAACAAAGGTAAAATCAAAAATCATGCAAGCGAAGTATAAGCTTTTTCCCATTATCCTTAGAAGGGTGACAGTGCCAATTAAAAAGACGTTTCCATGCAGCTCTGAGCAAATGCTTTTTTTAACTCCTTGATAGTGGAATGCCTTATTAAGAGGAAAAGAATCACAAATGGCTTATAAATCATCAATATTTCTGGTGAAATCAATCTATTGGTCTCATTTGAAATGTAGAGTACCTCTCCTAACCTCATTGACATAATGTTCCCTGTTTAAATGCCTGGGACTAAAATAACCATCTAATATCTAAAAATGAATGCGAACAGTATTGTCTTTCTAAAAGCAAAAAGAAAAACATATCACTTGATAAAACATGATCAAATTTAAGATATTTCTGCTTTAAATGGAAGTCAGTGGCCATATTTCATACGCATGTGTGCAAGTCTCAATGTGACTTTTTTTCCCCCTCTGTTGAGATACTTGGCTTTGATTTTTTTTATCATTTACGCTCTGAAATGCCAACACCACGCCATTCCTACAAAACACACTTTTATCCTTTTTTTTTTAAGTCTGCGTTCAAGTTAGAAAGTAAGTCATATCTCCAGATCTCGTTTTGTAAAGGTTGTACTCGCCACAGGCTTAACACAACGGTTGGAGACGGTGTGGAAGGGATCGATAAAGTAGTATTACCCTTTGTGATGGTGAGTCTCTGCAGGACATTCCGGCTTAACTCTGCTGTCTGCACGAACACTCCATCCCTACCCACTGGGAGAGTGCACTAAAGCACAGCTATGGACCAAGAGCTCCAACGAGGATGAGAAACTCACTTCCTTCACCTTGCTCTGGAGCTGCTTTAATAAAGCTGGAGAAAATCTGGATGCCGTAAGAAAGAGTTTCAAATTTGAAAGACAAATGTATAAACACCCTGAAGTCTGAGGGCATAGGCCTTGACATTCAGACAAGTGTATGCATCATTCAGGAAGTTTCACTTTGGCAGGAGGCCTATAAATGCAGCAATTCTTCAACCTCAACATGTCACTTGTGATTTTAAAAAGCTAACTATTGTGGTTGCAGGGCGGCAACACTGCAATGTAATGAGCTTATATTAATTGCCTCCTTCACTTGCCAAGTGGACTCAGGGAATAATACATTAAATTTGCCTCCAAATGAAATGTTTATAATTTTTCATTTGTCACTGTGAGAGTGAAATTACAACTCTGTGGTTATGAATGCTGTAAAGTGTAAGGATATGATCACACTCTTCCCATTCATGTTAACAGGAGAGCAGCTAAAACACTCTTTGGGCCAGAGACTTTGAGGCTTTGCACGCTGTTCAGCAGGGACAATATGGATCTGCTGCACTGCCTTTTTCTTTCTTTTCTTTTCTCTTCTCTTTTCTTTTCTTTTCTTTATTTCTTTCCTTTCTTTCTTTCTTCCCTAGTAAGTGTCCTGAGAGTTTCATTTGATTCAATAGACCTCACTTTGTTACTCTGGCAAAGGGAGTGGTAAGTATTACAAATTCACATGTAAGGCCCTGTAACACTACAGCTCACTTCAGTGCCTTTCTGTGCCCCAATTGTCTTTCAGGCTACATTTTACCACTTTCTCTGATATGAATATGGGCAGCTGCCTGCCACTTGTCCTTCCTCATGTCAAATATTCCTCCCATCAGACTTGATCTTTTCTCTGAGCCTGGTTGCCCATCTTAGTCCCTAAGATATAACCAAGTTGCTTAAACCTTTTCATAACTGACCCAAACAACAACAGACACCTACTCTAGAATACATGTAAATAAGTAAAGAAAGTTCTGCAAAGAACTTTATTTCCTTCCTCTTTAAGCAAATTAACTTCAAGGGATTTAAAACCAGCTTAACTGTGTCATTTTTGGATTTGAACAACTGGGGGAACTCTTCTCTATTCTAGAAGGAGAGAGGTAGGTTTTGGATCTTAGTATAATTACTTAGTATAATTACCTATTTCTCTTACTAGTTAGGTAGTGACTCCCTCTGTTGTAATATTTTATAACTTATATTTATACATATCTCAAATGATACTATAATACATAACCAGCATCTGTTTGGTACAAAATCCATCCATTAACTCTTATAGGCTACCAGATGAAAAACCAGAGAAAAGAGACCTTTCACTTTATTGTGTAGAACAGATTTATTTCCCCTTTGTCTTAACTTTTCCTGGCTGGACTACTTTTGTAGCTAAAAGTATCATTATTATGATTAACTAAAGAGACAGCTGCCCTGGGCTGACACCCTCAGCCATACTAAGAACTTGCAAAACTTTCAACATTGCAGTTTCTCTTTACCATGTCCCAGATAAATTCTTAGGTCGAGTTACCTACAGCCTCTGAAAGTGAGAGGGAATGTATGAAAAATATATTCCCCCATCCAGATCAAGCCACAGGAATCACACAGAGATTGCTTCCTTTTCCATTCTGATAGCTATTATTCTCCCCTATTTATGAAATTGATAACTGTTATATGGTTTTCAGAAAATATAAAACTATGTGTAAGGTACCTCGCATAGAAGATTCAATTCTAAGAGTAAGGCCTGCCTTCAACGGACATAAAATCTGAGAAGAGAAGTCACACATACAGATGATTATAATTGGCCACTTTAGCCCTACCTGGCTAGGGGCTCAAGGGAGACACCACAGAAGGTTAAAGGGCTATGTTTAGTCATAAAGAAAGGGTTTGATATGTAGAATGGGGTGGGGAGAGTCTCAGGGTAAAAATAGGAACATTCAAAAATAACTACATTATTCTAGGTTCTACATTCTATGCCAATGTCAAGAATGTTCTAGATGATCAGTTTGTGAAACTAGGAGAAAGCCTCATTAAGGGAAGATCACCAAAGATTTACTGTTTATTTGAAAGAGGATCTCTGAATATTTTAGACATTTACCAATTAGCGATTTACCAATCGGGCAACTTTGTGCAAGAGTTTGGAATTGAGAAAGACCTCAAACGAGCAGGTGACAGTTTAAACTTGAGGAACCAGGGAACTTTTATCAGAATAATGACAGAATAAAAACAACATGACAGAGAGGAGAAACACTGACTTTATAGAAAATACAGGACTTGGCAATTAATTGGATGTGGGGTATGGCAGAGGAAGGGGAACAAAAAAGACATGCATTTCAAGTGTGGACATCTAAGAATGTGACAAAATGTTAAACAGAAAAGAGTCATCAGTGTTGGAGACATTATTCGCTTTGGGATCACATAAGTTAGCTTGGCTCTCGTGAAATCTGTTACACTGTTGAAAACTTGAAAAGTCAACTATCCTACCATGAGCCATCTAAAAATTAAATTACTGATAATAATCAACTTCCAAATAAGTATAATATCTGTGATACTTAATATGCTTCAGGGTGTATTTAGAATCTAAGATACAGTGGAAATAGTTTTTAAAAAATGAAAAAAAAATTCTAATTTAAGAAGAATGAAAGCATTCAGGGTCCATCTTAAAACAAAGCAACAGGGCATCTATAATATTTACACTGGGTACAAAATAAAACTTTGTCACATGTTATTTTTATTTACTAACCATTGTTCTTCAGTATTTCATGAAACAAGGTCTGTATTTAACAGTACTAACAATGTGTCAAAACAGCAGTGTGGGAAGTGAGGGCACTAGGGAGTACCCCCAAACAAATCCGCCCGATGAGAGGAAGCATTTGCTTTATGTGACAGAGAAAATTAAATCTTCATGCCTACATAAGTACATAAGAATAAGCCCAAGTTGAAGGTGGCATTAATCTCAATCACTGTTTATTTGTGGGTGTTTAGACATATTACATGCAGGGTATGTTTCCATTATTGTTGTTTTGAATGAAGCATGCAGCATTTCATTGTGAGGAAACCAGGGAAATAATTTTCTCAGTTGCAGAACTCTAGTAACAAAGGAAAAAAAAAGAAAATAACTACAAAACTCAGTTCACTTTATAGCCTTGCATGTTTAGCCCTGTCTTTACTTCAAGGGGGTAAAGAAATCAAGAACAAACTACTCCCTCAAATGTTATTAATAACAGAATTTCTCTACCTCATTATACATCTTATGTTTTAAAAGTCCACATATGGATCATTTAAAAAGATTAAGATGTCTGAAAAGAATTTCAGCAAAAAAGTGGTTAACATTTATCACAGTTTTTCAAAACAAAACTGAATTCTACTTTATCTGAAAACTTTCCAATGCATATTACTTTTTCTTACATATATAGCCTGCAACTTACCTAGGGCACTATTTATCATTTGGACAACGTAAGTACGCCACACACACACACACACACACACACACGCAAAAATCACCTTGAGACAAACGAGAAATTCTCTCTTGGGAAACTCAAAACTGTATTAAAATGATAAGTAGCAAGTCTTCACTCTTCCTTCATTAACTTAGGCAGACAAGTGTAATATACACACACCAAAAAAAAATCAAGGTTCCAACATGCTCCTGGTCATAATAATCATCTTTGCTTCCTCCAGTCCACAAAGTTTGTTCATTTTTACAAAGATAGTATAAGCTGTGATGGAAAAACCAGTACCCAGAGGTGTCTTCCAATTATCCACACAGGTAGCCTAGCCCATCTGGGACCCCCAACAGGTATGGGTCAGGATTTAAAGATTCAAAATAATTATTGCAAAGGGAGTGCTTGAATGAATAATTTCTCTTCGGTATTTTAACCACCTATGGTAGTAAAGCAGAGAGAAAAGAAGCAGAAATTTGAGGTTTAAAAAGGTAGCACTAACACTGGAAATAATAAAATTCAGGTTTGCCAATAGTTTTATGTAGGTGGTACACAGATTCTACAAGAGCACTTTCCAAGCTACCTAGCAATCACCCTTCACGGGTATCTCTGTCAAAAGTGTTATGTGTCACCTGCTATAAATATTCACACATCAGAAATCCAGGCCCTGCATCAGAGACACTAAGCCCAGAGGAAACCTATTTCCATAGTTCCCATGCATACTTTATTACCTTTTGTATATTGAGGCAAGGGAGTAGTCAGAGGGAGATTGAGGCAAGGGAGTAGTCAGAGGGAGAAACCTATCATATCTTCAGACTCTGCTCTAGATTTTGGTTGAATCCAGAAGTGAATCCCAATTGCTTTCTCATAATAAAAATCATGCAGGAAATAAAAAGAGACTTTCTTAGAGATGACTCTTAAAAATGACAAACATAAAAAATGAAGGCTAAAAATATTAATAGTTTCTTCTGCCTGTTTTACAATGGTGCTAAATATTTTTTTTAAGATTTTATTTATTTGACAGAGAGAGTACACAAGCAGGCAGAGAAGCAGGCAGAGAGAGGAAGCAGGCTCCCCGCTGAGAGCCCCATGTGGGGCTCGATCCCAGGACCCTGAGATCATGACCTGAGCCGAAGGCAGAGGCTTAACCCACTGAGCCACCCGGGCGCCCCTAAATATTTTGAATATCACTCCTGCTGTTTGGAGAAGATATGCTGGTTTTTTGTGATTTTAGCCAAAATTCATTTGGATGCTGTGGCAGTTGATTTACCAAAAAGGAGGTGACAACACTTAACACTGATTTTGTAATAGTTCCCTGGGGTATGACATTACAATTCCAAGTGACAAATGAAAATAAGCCCTCTTGAAGCTCCTCTGCTGGTCTGTCTTTGTTTGTTCCCTTTCCATTCTCTCCTTTTCCTGCTCTCTCTAGAAGCTAGGAAACTCAGCTCTACACCTGGCTACCCCTGCCCTATTGGATTCAGCTAAAGAGAGGCAAGAGCAAGAGTTCAGAGGGAAGAAGTCCAGGGTATTTCTTCCTATTATGTCTTCCCTCTCCTCTCCTTCCCTAGAGCCTTCATGGTCCTAGAATTGGCTGACCTGCATACCAAGGAGGCTTTACTAGGTTTTTAAAAGAGTAGTAATAACTTGATTGTGCATTTTTTTCCGAGATGGAGTTGAAAAGAATCATACTTGTTAATCTTCCTATGAGGACTTCTACAGTGTCTTTATCCCTCTTTAAAAACAGTACAGGCTATTTTCTAAGAAGAAGAAATCAGATTCTATGCAAACACTTCAGTGACTATATACACTCCTTTGATGCGAGCAGTAAGCAAGAGTATGTGTGAGCCCTGTCTCAGACAGATGGCATGGGCACTGGAGGAAGCATCAAGACTAACCATACCTGATTAGTGTGGGTGAGCAGTGTCCTGCTCCATGTCTAGAGACTTTCCATGGTGATAGAAGTCCTTACCTATCAACAGTATTCTAAACATATAGATCATATCAAACATATAAATACATATAAATCACTTAGGCAAGGCTACTCTTTTAAAAGGAGTTCATTCCTATAGATGTACAACTGCACAAAACACATGAAGCAACAAATACTTTTTCATATTAACTCTAAACCCCAGCCCATTTGACTTTTATCCCTTCAAGAGGCAGGAATGTATGTCATAATGGGAGTTACTTTTTAGATAAATAACGTTGTGGTTGTTTTTTTTTTTTTAAGATCTATTTACTTATTTTAGAGAGAGAGAGAGAGCACGTGTGCACAAGTGGGAGGGGCAGAGGGAGAGAGAACCTCAAGCCGACTCTGCACTGAGAGTAGAGCTGGACCTGAGGCTCCATTCTACAACCTTGAGATTCGGACCTGAGCCGAAACCAAGAGTTGGCTGCTTAATGAACTTCACCACCTATGTGCCCCTGGGAAAGTGAAATTTTTAATTAGCATAGCTTCTACTGTGAACAACAGCTAATATTTATTGACTCTTTAATATGGTCTATGCACTGTGCTGAGTATATTACATGTAGTCTGACTTATTCTAAATGACAGAGTGAACAGAGTACTCCTACCCTGTTTATTTTACAGAGACAAAGAAGCTCATGGGGTTAATGTGATTTGCCCAGGGTAAGAGACATAAGTGACAAAGCCAGGATGTGAATGCTGGCAGGCTGATCTCAGTGTCTACAAGATATAGTATCATTCTAATACTAGCTCATTTTTTTTTAAAGATTTATTTATTTACTTTAGAGAGAGAGAGAG
The DNA here is from genome assembly GCA_004024625.1 of Mellivora capensis. Classification (NCBI taxonomy): domain Eukaryota; kingdom Metazoa; phylum Chordata; class Mammalia; order Carnivora; family Mustelidae; genus Mellivora; species Mellivora capensis. The sequence goes on from PISX010006126.1 coordinate 94,937, forward strand.
AGTGCAAGTTAGGGCAGGGACAGAGAGAGGGAGATAAGCAGACTCCCTCTGGAGCATGGAGCCAGAGGCAGGACTCAATCCCAGGACTCTGAGATCATGACTTGAGGCCAAATCAGGAACCAGACACTTAACTGACTGAGTTACCCAGGTGCCCCAATACTAGCTCATATTTAATGGACACTTAACATGAAGTATAACCTTGACATGACTTTATGTCCATATTTTCCTTTCTACAACTACTATCATCCTATTTTACAGAAGAGAAAATTAAGGCATAAAGAGTCAGTGTAGATTGCCCTGGTTTACACTGCCAACAGGAGAACAGAACTGCAATTTCAACCCAATTCTTCTGACTCCAAAGAAAGCACCATATCTCACTGCACAGATGCTTCCATTCCAAAGTTTAATTTAATGTTATGATTAAACACAGACATCATTTTCAATACCAACAAACATTTACAGCACACTTACTATGACCAAGGTCTTACGGTAGCTGCTACAACTGAATGCAAAGAACTGAAGTTCTTTTTATCATTAACCTTAAAATAAAGCTAGGAAAACAAAGCACAAAAGCTCATGAAAAATCTAAGGTTTGATTCTGTTAAACATAAGTTTTTAAAAAATATTCAAAACATATCAGAAGTAAGCAGGTGATTATTTGAATGGAGAAGAAAATTCAGGAGATGAAGACTTGTACTGGAGACTTATACTACAATTTTCCAGAATGAAACTTCAGGCAGTCTTAAAGAAGAGAGGTGGACTTTCAAAAAAAAAAAAGAGAGAGAGAGAGAGAGAGAGAGAGAGAGAGAGAGAAAATATGGAGAAAGACGTATGGTGGACAGTTTTAGCAAAGACAGCTGGCAAATACAGAGAGGAGTCAATGCAAACTGAAGAGGAGTTCAGATGTCAGCAGAGTGTGGACCGTATTCTATAAATGAAGAGATGTTTGACCTCAGCCATGAGATGATACGAAACACTGCTTGAAGAAGATAAATTCTCTGTTCTAGGTAAGTGCAAACAATTCAGACTTATACAGAGGAAGTAAATGAAGCTACAACTAACTTGAGGGTTGATGTAAGATTTTTCAGAACACCTATATGGCAGCCCCTGTCAGCATGTTTATGCTTACACTGAAAAACAGGCAGATTGATTTTCCCTGATTAAGGCTGCTTCAGTCTGGTCTGATGAGTAAATACCCAAAGCAACCACATGCTTAGCTGCCCTCCCTCTGCAATTACCACATATTTCTTTTCCACTGTACTCAAGGTGTGGATCTAAATTTGTAATTTTTAACTTTTTTCAGAGGAGGCACATATAGCAGTCCCTTGATCTTACAATTCCCCTGCTCCTGCTAATAGGGACATTCATTCATTGTTTACCAAATACCTACAAAGTGCCAGGCCAGGTGGTAGGCTTTAAAGACGAAAAAAATAAAATATGATCTCAGTCTTTAAAGAGCTCACAGTCTGCTTGAGGGAGACCAAGAAGTGAGCAGTCACAACATGTTGGCTGAAGTGCTGGAACAGTCCTATATACAGGGTGCTACGTGATCACACATAAAAAAAAAAAGCCTTCATTCTGCCTGGTGCGTTCTGCCATGTCTTCCAGAGAAAGGAATTTTTAACTGAGGTGTGAAGAATAAGTAGCCATTCTCCAGGTGGCTTAGAAGGGAAAAGATATTTCTAACAGAGAGTGAAGGATGTCCGAATGCCTGGGAACCTGAGTAACTGTAACAAAGAATGATTTAGAGCGGAGTTTAAGATAGGGGAGTGATCAAGAGGGGCTGGCTACCACAGGGTGTCTGAACTTGATTCCATGATTACATTTGAGTTTAGAAAAACAACAGAGGGAGACCTAAGAAGTGGGCTCATAGGAAATGACCAGAATAAATTTAGGTACATCTTAAAGTTATCATTAAAAAGATCATCTAATTTTAACGGGTGATGTTTTCCCTAGTCCTAAGAATTGAAAGCACCACATTTTGTCAGAATTTGGAGGCAGAACTTGCTGATTCAAACAACAACAACAACAAAAGGATAGTATTTTCCCAGCTCTGAGTCAATAATACCAGCTAAAGAATTACCATTCTACCTCCCAAGTGTTAGACAACTTATCAGTCAAGAATTTGTCTTAAACAGCCATCCAGGTGGCCAAAGGTGGAAAATGAAGAAATGATAAGGAAGGTTTGGACTTGCCAATTATAGAAATTTTAGGCCAGATCCATGACCTGGCTTTGATTAATCTAGATCCTGGTCCATGATTTTCAACACATGTCTCTACTAATCCTAGGCTCTGGGGACCAGCCACTCTAGTTTCCAGATTACTGAGAAATGTCTACTCCCTGACTCCAACTCCCTATGCCCTGCACCCCCAGAAAAATGGAAAATTATTAGAGAGGAGCATTATAATATCACTGAGAACAGGGTACTTGGGTATTTCATGATCAGTTTTAAGAAGGTTAACAGAAATAATGTAGATATTGAATGCCTCCTCTACATTGGCTGCTTTAATGAGTTATTTAAAGCACACTACATTTTGACAAAAAGTTTATATAGAAGTGTGACTGAAATAACTTTTCATACAGATGACTCAAATTAACTAGAAAAAGATTTGGAACTTAAACAATCAAAATAATAAACCTCCCTTCCATAGACGTATTTCTTTACAGTTTAAAGAACACAATCACAAACTTAATTTTGCCTGAAGCTCTTAATATTCTTAAGCAGAAAGGACAGATTTTTTTTTAATTTTATTTTTTTATAAACATAAATTTTTATCCCCAGGGGTACATGTCTGTGAATCGCCAGGTTTACACACTTCACAGCACTAACCATAGCACATACCCTCCCCAATGTCCATTACCCCACCCCCCTCTCCCAATCCCCCTCCCCCCAGCAACCCTCAGTTTGTTTTGTGAGATTAAGAGTCACTTATGGTTTGTCTCCCTCCCGATCCCATCTTGTTTCTTTTCTTCTTTTCCTACCCCCCCAACTCCCCATGTTGCATCTCCACTTCCTCATATCAGGGAGATCATATGATAGTTGTCTTTCTCTGATTGACTTATTTCACTGAGCATGATACCCTCTAGCTCCATCCACGTCGTTGCAAATGGCAAGATTTCATTTCTTTTGATGGCTGAATAGTATTCCATTGTGTATATATACCACCTCTTCTTTATCCATTTATCTGTTGGTGGACATCTAGGTTCTTTCCATAGTTTGGCTATTGTAGACATTGCTGCTATAAACATTCGGGTGCACATGCCCCTTCGGATCACTACATTTGTATCTTTAGGGTAAATACCCAGTAGTGCAATTGCTGGGTCATAGGGTAGTTCTATTTTCAACATTTTGAGGAATCTCCATGCTATTTTCCAGAGCGGTTGCACCAGCTTGCATTCCCACCAACAGTGTAGGAGGGTTCCCCTTTCTCCACATCCTCGCCAGCATCTGTCATTCCCTGACTTATTAATTTTAGCCATTCTGACTGGTGTGAGGTGATATCTCATTGTGGTTTTGATTTGTATTTCCCTGATGCCGAGTGATGTGGAGCACTTTTTCATGTGTCTATTGGCCATCTGGATGTCTTCTTTGCAGAAATGTCTGTTCATGTCCTCTGCCCATTTCTTGATTGGATTATTTGTTCTTTGGGTGTTGAGTTTGATAAGTTCTTTATAGATTTTGGACACTAGCCCTTTATCTG